>ML273787.1:0-28465 GCA_005239495.1 Nicotiana undulata | reverse complement strand
GGGGGGGGGGGGGGAGTTTATTTGCTATTTGGATGATTTTTAGACATTTGGTTTGTAATAACTGACAATATTTTCTTATTTCTCTTTATTCTGTATATATTCTCTCCTTTCTCTCTTGACGTATATATTCTCTCTTTTCCTCTCTCAATATGTATATTCATTATGCTTTCAGTAGTTTGCTTTGTAGCTACTTTATTCTGTTTTCTTATTAGTCAATGTTTAATTTAGTAGCTTCTTGTTTAATCCAATAGCTTCCTTTTAATTTAGTAGCTTATTTTTATGTTTTAGTGGACAATAAGACTTTAGTTTTCTTAATGCCACGATTCTTTCAAAAGGTAGTTTTTCTGTGAACTGATTGACTCTTCTCAACGATGGATGGCGTGACAACCTTCTTAAGGGATTGAGTTGGTGTTTAGGTAAGAATAGTAGTAATAATGAATAAAAAGATCTAATTCAGTCTTGCTAGAAGAGTCAAACATGCTTCACTTGGTACAAACACACTTAACTACGTGCTTATGGTTAAAAACAAGCTTTTTGGAATGAAATAGCTCAAGTTAGTGACCTTTTGACTCTTGTGTTGACTTAGGAAATCATCGAGAGTTTTAATCGAACCATAGTGATTTTCAATCTTGAATAGGGTTAGTGTGAGACCTCGAATCTATCCTCTTTAACAATCCAGCTGCGTGAGAGGTGAGATTTGGTTGTTGCAAGTCCAAGTACATGTGCGAATGGTCTAGAACTTGGCCTGAATGTGTTTCTAGGTGAAATTTTAAGTTTTGCTTGGCTTGAGAAGTGATTGTAAGATCTCCTTGAACCACTTGATATTTTCCAAGGCCCACCAATGTTGTTATCCCTAGTCAACCCATTTGAGCCTAAAACCTTTCATTTGATAACCATGTTCCAAGCCTTTACCCATTTTGTCATGACCCTCTCTTGGCACCTGAGCTTTCCTTAACACTCTTGTGAAACAATTGGCTAAAATATGTATGTTTGGGGGAGATACGAGGAATTTGAAAAAGGTATCAAGGCAAAAAAAGAGAAATAAATGAAGAGAAGGAAAGGCAAGAAAAAGAAAGAACAAAAAGAAAAATGCAAAAAGAAAGTTAATAAGTTTAAGAGTTGAAGGGATTCGAAGAAAAGTAATGATGCAAAGCATGGAGAAAGAAAAGAAGGAGAAAATGAATATCATGTCCAAGAAAGAGTGATGTTAAGTCTCTCTAGTTCACCTAAGGAAAAGAAAATGTCTCAAAGAGTTGGCAAAGCTTGAGCCGGTAAGAGAAAATGGAGTGCTTAAGGAAAGATGAACCCGTTCTATCTTAGCATATCCAAACTTAGTCCAAAAGCCTTCATTGCATTCCGAAAAATCCTACGTGATTACAAGCCGAGTGAGCTTACATTAGTGGTGATTCACATGAGGGGCAAGTGTATGGTACTTAAAGCCGTACTTGCGACATTTTTTTGAGGGAGATGAGCGAACCTTTCACAAATCTTTGAATTAAGTGTTATATTCTTAAGTGAGATATGCAAACAAAGAGTAGAGGGGGAGGAGTTTGGGATCCACAATGACCTACATGAAAGAGCGAGCTTCCTTGATGAATAAAGTCCACTATTGATGCTGAAGTGTTACATTAGTACTATTTGTGCTTAAACATTTAACCAGTTGCCTTGTTGATAATTCATAAGTGTTATGGGTAATTGTTGGTCCCAATTGATGAGTGATTGATGCATCTTTGATTAGCTGGAATAACTCTTAACTTGTGGAGGTGAGAATTACCTTATTTGCTTGAGGACAAGCAAAAGCTTGTGTTTGGGGGAGTTGATGAGTGGGGATTTTGACTACTTATTAGCGCCTTTTAACTTTCATTTTAGTCCAAAAGCCTTTAATTGTGTTCCCGAAAACTGATGAAATATGCTTAATTGCACGAATATTGGAAGATGAGCTTTCAAGATGAAATCCAACTTAAGAAGGAGCAATATGAACTTAAGGACAAAAACAAGCACAAAAGCTCAGAAGTGTGGACCGCAGATTATCACTTGTGGCCGCAGGTTGTGAAGAAAGTCCCATCAGAGAAATGTGCAAAGTGCGGTCCGTACATGATATGTGCGGACCGCAAAAGAACAAGGTGCGGTCGCAGACATTATTGTGCGGACCGCAGTAAGAGAGTAGTGCGGCTGCAGTCTTGACTTATGCGCCTGCAGATTTACAACCCTGTCAAGACCGAAGAGCGGCCGCAGAACCTCTGAAAGGGAATTTTTATCCAAAAATTCCATCCCTATATAAATAGAAGAGTTTCACTTTTTAGGTTAAGTTTTGACATCAACTGCTACAGTAGACAGTTTCTTTTACTCTCTTTTGTAGTTTTTACTATTTTAAGTTTTTTTATCATTAATTTCATCATTTTAATTATCAATATGAGTTTAATTATCATTTCTTCTTCTATTTCTTCTATTTTGAAGCATGAGTAGCTAGATTTTCACTAGGGTTGTGACCCAACCCTAGAGTGTAATCTTAATGGGTGTTTGATTTATTGCTTGTGGTTGGGAGTTTATTATTTAGCTTTGTTATTGCTTTTAATTGTAGAATTAATGGTTGCAAACATTAGTTCATGCCTATGTG
Organism: Nicotiana undulata; assembly: GCA_005239495.1. Taxonomy (NCBI): domain Eukaryota; kingdom Viridiplantae; phylum Streptophyta; class Magnoliopsida; order Solanales; family Solanaceae; genus Nicotiana; species Nicotiana undulata. The sequence continues at coordinate 25,848 of ML273787.1, read as the reverse complement.
ACTTGGTCTCTACTTGAGAAAGAGAGACTTAATCTAGGAAAACTTGGCTACAAAGAAATTGGGTAAATTGAAAGATTGATAAGCCCAATTAAAGGGTTGAACCTAGAGATAGTAAAACCTGACTTGAGTTTTATCAATTGTTTTGCTCATTACCCATTTGGACATGAGAAAGCCAAATTGGGCAAAATCACTCTCTGAACGAGAGGTATTGAGTGGGTACTTGAGTGTTGAGAGGTAATTAAAATTAGTCTTTTTATGGCTTATAATCCTAGAGTTAAGTATAAATTCATAAAATGACCCCTTGGGTCATCACAACCTATGAGAGAGCCTACTACGTCAGAGCAGTTACACATACCGAGCCTTATAGGGCCTGACTCTATTTTACTTACTACATTGAGAGAGATGAGTCAGTATCAGCAGGTAAGCATATCTTCAGATTATCTTTGACTCCCATTAAATTTTTGTTATTATATTATCAGTTCAGTTAAAGCTTTCAGTTATTTTATTGCGTTACATACTCGATATATTATTTCGTACTGACGTCCTTTGCTAGGGATGCTGCATTTCATGCTTGCAGGTCCTGATAGACAGGATAGATTTTCCTAGCAAACAGAGTCACACATCAGCTTGGTTGGTAAGCTCAACTTCCTCGGAGTTACCAGGTCTAGACCTTGGAGTCCAATTTATATATACAGATTTGATGGGTAGGTCGAGGCCCTGTCCCGACCATGATACCGTTCAGTTATCCCTAAAGGCTTGTAGACAAGTCCTGTATAGTTTGTATATCAGTAGATATTTTCATATGATTCAAAATATGGCCTCACTGGCCTAAGTTGATGGTTACTCCTCCAGAGTTTATAGTTACGAAGTGGTATGCTCGGGCCGAGTATGGAACCAGGTGCCGTCCACGCCTTGTCAGGTTTCGGGAGTGATAATTTTCACCACCATTGAGCTATAATCGGTGGGAAGGCCCCTATTGGACAACCTCTAATCAGATGATAAGTTATATACCGAGCCTACTGTGGCTGAGCACCTCTGAGCGAGCCGATAATGGACGAGGTATAGAGTCTAGTATGGCTAAGTTCCTATGAGCGAGCCTACTACGGTAGAGAAATTACACATACCGAGCCTTATAAGGCCGGACACATTTTACTTACTATATTGAGAGAGTTGAGTCTGTATCAACATGTAAGCATATCTTCAGATTATCTATGACTCCCAGTTACTTTTAGTTATTATATTATCAGTTTAGTTTCAGCTTTTAGTTATTTTGTTTCCTTACATACTTAGTACAATATTTCATATTAACGTCCCTTTTGCTGGGGACGTTGCGTTTCATGCCTGCAGGTCCTGATAGACTGTTAGATAGACCTTCCCAGCATACAAAGTCAAACATCAGCTTAGTTGGTAAGATCCACTTCCTTGGATTTACTAGATCTAGACCTTGGAGTACATTTTATATATACAGGTTTGATGGGTAGGTCAAGGCCCTATCCCGACCATGATACGGTTCAATTATCTCTAGAGGCTTGTAGACGAGTCCTGTATATTTTGTATATCGGTAGATGTTCTTGGCGGTTTCGTTGGCATGCATAATTATATCTATCCTCTTTTTGGGTATGTTTACCCCACAGATCAGAGAGACGTTATTTTTCGAGGATTCAGGATATGGCCTCATCGGCCTAAGTTTAGGGTTACCCCTCCATAGTTCATAGTTACAGAGTGGTATGCTCGGGCCAAGTATGGCACTGGGTGTCGACCACGCCTCTTCAAGTTTGGGGCGTGACAAACTTGGTATCAGAGCAGTTCTATCCTAGGGAGTCTACAAGCCGTGTCTAGTAGAGTCTTGTTAATGCGCGTGTTGTGCACCACACTTATAAGCAGGAGGCTACAGGGAATTTAGGACCGTCACTCTTTCTTCTTACTCTAGATCATGTGGTAGAGCTCAGTTGTAAGAATTCAAACTCCTAAATTTTATTTTATTCGTAAAACAATGACACCAACATCGAGAGAGATAGTTGGTAAGAGATTAAATGTGGCCGTGGAAGAGTTGAGTCAGAAGAACTCGATTTTGCATCATGCTTACAATGAGTAAATGTGAGGTCTTCAGCAGATCATGTGTGTACTAAGACATGTAAGCTTCTTGATAAGGAACCCTAAGGAATGCATATCTATCCACCTATATGGTAAAAAGCAATAAGAGAATCAGAAGGTAGATACAACTTTCAAGAATTAACAAAAGCAAGGTGAATGAGGGTATGAGGTACCCAGTTAGTGGAGATTATCAGTATTTACAATTCAGGCAGAGAAATATAAGCATTTTATGTTACCTTCAACAGTAATAGAGGTATGACACCTATCTCAGCTATGCCCTATGGGAGCTAACATACATAGTTTAAGAGAAGGACGAGATATCAGGATGCAACTGGGGCTATATTAACCCAAAATAGTTGATGGATTGTTAGCGTTAGATGACATTTAATTTCTAAAGGATATTGTAAATGTGATAATAGTTCCCTTTGTGAGACACCTAGGCGGTGCACTCTAAATAGTACAGTGAGATATGATTACTAGAATGTTCAGAAATTTTAGAAGATAGACACCAGAATCCTAGAAGGACCAAATATTTACCTTAGTATGGCTCCCGTTTCCAGTAAAGTGAGGATGTTAAGCGACCCGTAAAGCTAGTGGATAGAGCAAGGGGAGAAAAAAAAGGGGGAAAGAATGTTTTGTTGAAATTTTCAGAATAAAGTGATAGACAAAGATATTAGCAGGAGAATAAGAAGAGAGTAAATGAAGTATTATGAGTAAGTTGTGATAAATTGGTGATAACGGTAAATCAAAATATGACATGATGATAGAATCTATAGTCAAGTGAAGGAAAAGACAAGAGATGACATGCCTTGAGACCATAAAGAGTATAACCCATAAAGTCATATCCTTATTTCGAGAAATGAGTTGGTATCTCCAACAGATTACTAGAAGGCTAAGTTAGATCTCCAGAGTAATAGAAATTAGTATGGGCTAGTAAACAAAAAAAAAATCGAACATGATTTAGGGATAGAAGGATTTGATAATAGTCAGCATCGTGAGAGTTTCAGAGATCACGTTCTGGCAATAATAGAATGGACAACAGAATAATAACCTTTAAAGGTCACTCAGGAAGACGCTTCTCGAAAGGAAGCACTACGAGCAGAGTTTAACTTAAGGGATTAAGTGTGCCAATTACACTAGGTGTCACCCTCGTGCGTAAGAAATTCAGTTATCCTTGGGCCAGAGGGGTTACCGCAAGGAAAGTAAGAGCCAGTGAAGACGTGAAAAAATGCCCAAGATGAAGAGGTTTATAGGTAAATCTTCATAGCATTAAATGTTAGTACTCCCCTAAAGGAGGGAAGATTGTGTGATATGGTACTAAATCGAAATTAAGTGGTTCAGATAACAATAGAATAGTAAAGGAAGAATAAAGTAAACATGAGAAAGGAATGAGATTGCATTTATTAGATCCTACAGATATGTTATGACCCTAGAATATTATGCAAGCGCGACGCCAGGGAGAGACAATAAGGGTTCCCACCTAGGATTTTATTGATAAATAAGTGTGAATGAGCACTTGATACATAAGGATCCAGTGTGCGAGATAAGTTAAGACAATGGGAATAACACAAGAGAGATTACACTGAATATAGATATGAGTATGGACTGACGAGTAGGTAGTAGTCGATTTAGAAAGTGCCTAATTATGGCTAGACAAGAGGTCGCAGATAAATCAGCAGATCATGCATGATAAACATAGTGAAACCCATCATAGGAAATTCAATCTCCCAGATACGACATCGTAATCCTTGAGAAATATTCAGATAGGAGTTGAAGTAGTAAAAGGTACCGTATAACTGTTACAGAAATAAAAGTGAGTGCCACTAGGGAGACAATCGAAATTTTAGTTCAGAAGTAACTCTACGAGCACAAGGGCGCGGAGGTAAGTAATTAAAGATAATAATAGGCGAGTAAGAACATAAAAAAAATCCTTTGGATATACGATAATAAGCTCGTAGCTTTACATGAGTCAGAGGGTCTCCCTTAAGTACTACAACAAAAGATTAGTTGAGGAAATAAGGAAGAAGGTTTCAACCTAAGCATAGTGACCTGGAGAAGAAATAATCTTGGAACAACTAACTCACTACAACATTGTATGCATTCCATAAGAAAGTGGAACCTATCATAGCTAATGAACGAAAAAAAAGTAATATTAGAGATCATATGAGTTGCACGAAATTCCAATAGGGGTGGGCACTAAGATAAGCCAAGTACTCATGCAACAAGTGGCAGAACGGCCAGGAAAAATAATTGCTAACTTTTTAAAGAAAGATGAGAAGGCACAAATGGAATTATTCAATCAACGACACATAGTTAGTTACATTATGAACACACTTAAGATTTCAGAGTATTATCCATGCATCACATATGTTGACATTCCTACAACTATAAGAGTCTCTGGTATAAGTTAAAAGAAAAAAATGAGTCCACATCACATACAAAAGTTTGAATTATTAGAAGATTAAAACATGGATGTTCTATGGCGTCCACGAAAGGCTAAGGTAATAACTAATATCCTGAGCTGCAAATTTGAAGATAGCTTAAGCTTACACAAAGGCTGAGAGAGAAGAAGAAGATCGAGAGTTACAATAGATAAGTAAATCAGGAGTCTTACTATTAGACCTAGATGATTATACAAATTATGACTCGGAACATTGCCAAATCACCATTGAAAGCAGAGGTACAATAGAGATAGTACAACAACCATATTCTATAACAACTCTATGATAAAGCCAGTTAGAAGAGTATAACCTCATAAGAAGTCAATATAAAGCTCCCGCCAGATTGTGTATGCACCAGAGGTGCATGTATTAATGTAGAACTTTAAGGTGTGGACATGAATTCCACCTATGTGGAAGGGAGGGTATGAAAGCAACAGAAGATACAATGAAAGACTTAACGTTAAGAAAGGTAAAGGTAAAAAAGGTTTGAGATACCAAAGTACAAAAGGTTATGAATAGTCTATACTTCAGATAGAGGTCTAGAAGCGCCATGATTCAGTATCCACAAATGATAGTGGTGTCGTCAGATTCATATCTTCTAGCCTATGGTTTCCACGTACCGAGAGGTCTAGTTAAGAGAGAAAAGACGAGTTAGAGACGATGTGATGTCTCGCTTGAGGTTCTATAATAACATAAGGAAATCTATGGTGCTAGCAAGTTAAAGAAAGGTTCCGAGTAGTATAAATAGATATATGTAGGTTACAAGCTAAATTATGGTAGAGCGGCAAGGTTTTAGGTAGACAGGAGTAAGGATAAGAAAAGGTGGGTGAGAAGGTGACGAGAATAGGTAAGTCTATGAGATTAAACCCATCACAACAAGAGAGCTGATGGTTTCCATAAGTTATAAAAAGCTCAGTATAGCATGAGTGGACTCAGAGGAGTTTAAGACTAGGAGAATTTAGAAGAGATGGAATGCTGCCTTAGTGGTAGAATAAGGGTGTAATTGTGATAAATAAAAGGATGACCTTTAGGCCTTTGATTAGGTAACGATTCAAAAAAGGGATTTCATGAATTGTATAGGATTAAAATACCCTCATAAGGTGAATCACATTGGGATGATATGAAATATGGTTATTGAAGTATAGTATTGTCCCTAAGTGGATTAGGCAAATAAGTCCAGATGTTCCCCGATAAGACGTGAGCCCTAGTGACAATATATTACATAAAAGATTTCAAGTGATCAGTGGTAGATAATAGATCAACATTAAGGCGAATCAACAATAGATGGATGAATGTTCCAAAGTGTGCGATGGGATTTGGCTGTAATTCTTAAGATGCGTAGTAACGAGGAAGCATTAAGGGACTTAAATTTATACATAGAGGATAAACAGCGAGAGAGTAACCTGGATTTGGGTAGCAGACCTTGATCATAATTAATCGAAGTAAGTGTTGTGGTATAGTATAAGCTACCTACACATAGTAAATCCATAAGCATAGCTAACCTAGGCTATGAAACAAGATATAGAAATAGTCGTAAGTTCGACAAAGTACCAAGCGAAAAACTTCAGTACACCTATAGATTCCTATAGGGACAACTTGTCATAGTTATGTATATGTTCACAAGGTGAGGCCTAGAGATTGGCTAAAATCTGAAGGAAAAATGAGAGAAGAGTCACATAGGCACATTAAGGACAGAGTCGTACATGCTGCATGACATAAGGTATCAGCAGTTACGAGATTGGAATAATTCTGACCACAAGTCGTGGTGTGAGAAAGAGGCCTAAAGGGAAGAAGTCCCTGGTCTTTGAATTTATTCACATAATAGTTGCCTAGATGGAAAGGAAAACAATAAAGTATTTGTAAGAGCTATATATTCGAGGACGAATGTTCCAAGGGGGGGGGGGGGGGGGGGGGGGGGATGTTACATCCCTTGTTTTCGTATGTAAGTGTACGTCGTAAGTCAATTGATGAAAGCTCATAAATGAAATCATCTTTGAAAAGTTTACAAATTTAGTTAATCATGTTAACGTGGATGTTATAAATATTTAAGATCATGAATACCATGTACCAAGAAGGTTTGAAGGCTTAGAAGCTAAACGAATTGAAGAAAATAAGTTTCGTCGAAAGTCGACAAGTTGGAATGTTATAACATGTACTTTTAGGGTGAGACTAGGGTGCTTAACATTATAAAGAGATTATGTTATGTATTATTATAGTCGTATGATAGTCGTGTATTATTTTTTGAGTCGAGCGAGTTCTGAATAAAAGTTGAAAAAGGTCACCACAAGTCCCATTCATAAATGTGTGGAAACTTAGGTCAAATGTACCTGAGATTTTCTCCCAATTTACTTTGAATTAGGGGACGATCTACCTACTAAATTGAAGATATATGATTCTATATTCTAAATCATTAAACAATTTTTTAATATGATATCATAATAGATAGATATATGCATTTTCCTTAGACCGTGCAGACTGCTAGGTGACAAGTAGGTGTGTCAACTACTTGCTCAAATGAGAGTCTAATAGGGGCTATTTCGGGTCAGCCAAAGAGACCTTTCAAGAGCTTATCTCCTGAAATAAAAAACTCAATTATATAACACAATAAACAGACCTAAACCCCTTCAAACATCCTCTCAAATATTGCCCACAAACCCTAATTGAATTTCTCTTATTTTCAAGTTTTAGTTAGAGGAAAAACCTTGAGTTTGAAGAACCAAGATAGGAGCTGAGTTATTCAACAAATAAGATACGTTTACTGCTCTCTTTCATCCATTTTGTCTGCTAGATATGTATGGAAAGTCGTTCTATAATTGTAAGAACTCACGGGACGGTGATCAGAAGCCGTGGGATCGAGTTATTCACTTGTAGCAGACTATTTTGTGGAATGTTTTGTGTTGCTGTTGGATTGCGTGTTTTACTACTGTTTTCTGGAGTTTAGGAGGATGAAGGGTGTGGAGAAACACCACATAAATGTAGGGTGGATGGCTGGTCATTCGTCGTAACATTTTTTTGATGTTTGACACTACTACAATGGTCATTTTGTGTATGAAGAGATTGTGGTATGTTGGGATATTTTGTAGTATTCTGTGGTGTATATAAGGTTAGAAAACGATACGTATTTATATAAATGTTGATATTTTTGTGTTCTTGTGTTGTTGGTGTTATCTTGAATTTGGAGAAAGTATGTATTATAGGGAGTTGTTGCCCATTTTTATACAAAATAAGCTTGTCGTTCGTTGTGCGATAGTTGTACCTTTCATAACTTAATGATAGTATTATTATCGTTGTTGTAGATTCAGGTGCGAAGATGCGAGTTCAACTTGGTGATCAGAAATATTGTGATAAGGTGTGTTAAGGCTAAACCTTTCCTTCATTTTGGCATGATCCCATAACTACATGTGTTTGATAACGAGACATACAGAGAAGTTTATATTCTTGAAATTATGTACATTATCCTAGTCTCATAAGTTACAGTATTCTTCGTTATATAGTCTTTATATTCAGTTAATTGTTTTCCTCTTCCAATCAAGAGTGATCCATACATATATATATATATATATACATATATATATATATACATATATATACATATATATATACATATATATATATATATATGTATATATATAAACATACAGTATTACAGTACTTTCACCACCATCGAGCTATAATCGATGAGCAGGCCCCTATTTGGCAACCTCAGATCAGTTGGTAAGTTATATACCAAGCAAATTTTGGTCGAGCGCCCATGAGAAGGCCCAGAATGGCCGAGATATAGAGCGTAGTATGGCCGAGCACCTATGAGTGAGCCTACTACGGCACGACAGTTACACATACCGAGCCTTATAAGGCCGGAAAACTATTTTACTTACTATATTGTTAGATTTGAGTGAGTATCAACAAGTAAGCATATCTTTAGATTATCTTTGAGTCCCAGTTACTTTCAGTTATTATATTACTAGTTTAGTTTCAGCTTTCAGTCATCACTTTCTTCCTTGGGCTCTTCCTTCTTTTCCTCTGCAGCAGGGGCAGCAGCTGCAACACCACTACCACCACCAGCGGGAGTAGCAACAGCAACTACAGCACCACCAGCACCGACATTCATGATGAGATCCCTAAGGTTTCTCTTCTCAGCAAGCTTAGCAAACAGCAGAGGCCAGTAAGGCTCGACTGTCACATTAGCCGCTTTCACTAAAGTAGAAATTTTATCTACAGTGATTGGAATGTCCTCGTCGTTGAGGATTAAACAAGCGTAAGTGCAAGCTACTTCTCCGAGCGACATTCTATTAACTTTAGTTTGAGAAGACGGCGACGGAGTTTACGGAGGTTCGGGAGCGATTGCAAGTCTTCTCGTACTATTCGATTTGGTGTTGGATTCATAGTTCTAGGTGTTATTTTGGTATTTTGATCGCGAGATCGAGTTCGTATGATGTTATTACACTTGTGTGCATATTTGGTTAGGAGCCCGAGGGGCTCAGGTGAGTTTCGGATAGGCTACAGAGTGATTTTGGACTTAGAAGAATCGCTGATGCATGTTTGTTTCTGGTGCTGGACTGCAGATCTCGCATTTGTGAGGTCTAGCTCGCAATGCGAGCCTCGCTTTTGCGAACAATGAGTCACATTTGTGAGCATGGGCTGGATTGGGAAGAGTTCGCATTAGCGAGAAATTCTTCGCATTTGCAAACTCTGTATCTTCACAATTGCGAAGGTTTTGGTCGCAATTGCTACCACGCAATGACTTGGTATTGCTTTGCGAAGTATTGTATGCATTTGCGGACAACCTTGGTTCACATTTGCGATAAAATTGTCGCATTAGCAACGAAAACAAGCTTAGTAACTTTTTCGCATTTGCGAAGGGTTGATCACGTTGCGATCATCGCAATTAAGAACTATGTGTTGCAATTTCGATAGCTGCAGCTGGGTAAAAGAGGAGGAAATTGGAAATTAGCTCATTTCTTTCAAACTCTCAACCCTAAACACCGTAAAGGAGATTTTCTTCCTAAATTCGTTGGTAAGTGACTTTAATCTACTTTTTTTCAATACCCATTACATTTCATAAGTTTTCAACATCAAATCTAGGACATTCATGGTAGAAATTAGGGGTTTGGGTAGAATTAGGGATGTTGTAAATTTGGTATTTAGACCTCGAATGTAGTTCGAATTTGGAAATAAATTACGTAATCGGGCTCGGGGTGAATCGGTATTCGGGTTTCGGTCCAGATTTCGATATTGACCAAGCGGGCCCGGGGTTTACTTTTGCAATAATGATCTAAATTGAACCTCTTTCATTCGTGGGTAGTTTCTAAGACTTATTTTGAATCATTTGGTCAATAATTTTCTAGATTTGGGTAGTTTGGAGGCTTATTCGAAAGGCAAGTCCATGGTTGAACTTTGAGTTGATTGCGGAGTGAGGTAAGTGTTGGGTCTAACCTTTATTTGAGAGTATTAGGAAAACTTGAGCTATGTGCTATGTGAATTATATGTGTACCGTTGTATATGCAAGGTGACGAGTGTATATACGCCGTCAAATTTCTTGTTTACATGCTTTCTCGTATTTCATTAATTACTTTATTCCATGTCCTAACCTTTACATAACTTGATTTCCATATCTTCATTGCTTTATAGTATATCTTGTTTTATGACTTAATTGCTACATGTTAATTGACTTTTATGCCATAATTGCTACTTACCATTTAGCATTTCCTGTATTAAATTGTCCATCCCCTCCCTGATTCCATACTTATTTACTACTTGTCTCAATTTTTTTCCCTCGTATATCTGAATTGTCTTATGCCTTTTTACCTTATGGTTTCATATTAATTGTTTCCCTCATTGATGTTTCACTTGTATGAATTGTTAAAAGGTAGATACCGTTGAGTTGTTAAAGTTGAGACATCTGATTAGTTCGAGTCTTTTTTATTATCATGTTATTATCCATTGCTCGTACATTTGTTCTCTTGATGTATGATTTCCTGTAAATCTTTAAAATAGAGTTATTATTGTTAATTGACATTGTTTGGGGAGCGGGTTGCACGCCGCAACAGAAATTGAAATCTAATGAATTGTAATGTCGGAATAAAGATAGACTACAATATTGGCTGATGATTATATTGTGGGATGGGGTTGCGCGTCGCATCTGGTTGTTTAAAGTTTATATTGTAGAATCGGGTTGCACACTACAGCATGTTAATAAAAGTTATATTTGTTGTGATTGTTGGATTGGCCTCGGTTGTTGAGATGAGTTATAAGACTGGTTATTCAGGACTCTCTGCTATTTGATTTTGAGTTTGTTGATACGAGTTATCTGCTTTACTTCTATTCATGTCTTTATGTTATTATTATTATTATTATTATTTCGTTCAAGTTAATGTAAGTGATCCGCCTTAGCCTCATCACTACTTAGTCAAGCTTAGGCTTGACACTTATAGAGTATATGGGGTCAATTGTACTCATACTACACTCTGCACTTCCTGTGCAGATATCAGAGTTTGTCCTAGTGGCGTACTGTAGACTTGCTCAGATCCAGCTACCCAGAGGAGACTTGAGGTATAGCTACACGGCTGCAACTCTAATGTCCCCTTCTGCTTTCTTTAGTTGTTCATTTGATTCAGACAATCATGTTTATTTTAGACTGTTATTTGTAGTATCTTATATGCTCATTTATCCGCGACACCAGTTCCTGGATAGGCACTTATTAGTTTATTTACATTATTTAAGATTATTCAGTTTTTTCCTTTTTTGACATCATATTTGAAATTTGTTAAAACGGTTAAAAATTACATCTAACATTGGCTTGCCTAGCAAGTGAAATGTTAGGCGCCATCATGGTCCCGATAGTGGGAATTTTGGGTCGTGATAAGTTTGCATCAAATCACTAGGTTGCCTAGGTCTCACGAATAATGAGAAAGCTTAGTAGAGTTTGGAGGATCGGTACAGAGACGTCTGTACTTATCTCCCAGAGGCTATGGAGTTTAGGAAAAACTTCACTTCCTTCCTTCTCTATCGTGCCATGTTATTCTATCATTGATGATTGATCCATTATATTCTTGTTCTCTCGCATATGGCGAGAACACGCACAATATCAGCAGAAGGACAAGAGTCGGAGCCCCCTTTGGAAGCTACTACAAGGGGCAGAGGTCGAGGCAGAAGCAGGGCTCAGCCTAGAACTCGAGCAGCATCACCCATAGTGGAGCCTCAGATTGATCACGGGGAGGAGGTTCTATCTCAAGCTGTACCATCGGATAAACTCAAGTTCCGTAAGGGTTCATAGCCACTCAGGTTCCAGAAGGGTTCATGTATTCGCGACACCAGTTCCTGGATAGGCACTTATTAGTTTATTTACCTTGTTTTAGACTTTTCAGTTTTTCCTTTTCTGACATCGTATTTGAAACTTGTAATCTAACATTGGCTTGCCTAGCAAGTAAAATGTTAGGCGCCATCATGGTCCCGATAGTGGGAATTCTGGGTCATGAAAAGTTTGCATCAAAGCACTAGGTTGCCTAGGTCTCACCAATCATGAGAAAGCTTAGTAGTGTTTGGAGGATTGGTACGGAGACGTCTGTACTTATCTCCTAGAGGCTATGGAGTTTAGGAAAAACTTCATTTCCTTCCTTCTCTATCGTGCCATGTTATTCTATCATTGATGATTGAACCATTCTATTCTTGTTCTCTTGCATATGGCGAGGACACGCATAGTATCAGCAGAAGGACAAGAGTCGGAGCCCCCTTTAGCAGCTACTACTAGGGGAAAAGGTCGAGGCAGAGGCAGAGCTCAGCCTAGAACTCGAGCCGCATCACCCATAGTGGAGACTCAGGTTGATCACGAGGAGAAGGTTCCAGCTCAAATTGTACCATCGGACCAACTCAGGTTCCGGAAGGGTTCATAGCCACTCCAGTGCTTCAGGATGCTCTTGTCCGCTTGGTGGGCCTCATGGAGAGTGTGGCCCAGACCAGTGCATTTTCGGTGGCACCAGCCAACTCTAGGAATGGGGGAGTAGCACAGACTTCCGCAAATCACACTTTGGATTAGGTGGATCCCCCATATGAAACTATATCAGCCCAGTCAATTGGGGTGGTTTAGCCTGTAGTTGTGGCACAGGCCGGTGATAGGCCCGCTATGTCTTCTAAGGCTTTATTGAGGTTGGATAAGTTTACCAAGCACTTTTTTGTTCATTTCAGTGTTGCACCTTCTGAGGACCCACAAAATTATCTAAAATGTTGCCACGGGGTGTTGTGGAACATGGGTATAGTTGAGACCACTAGGGTCGATATTGCAACATTTCAGATGATTGGTTCCGCTTGGAGATAGTGGAGAGATTATGTGTTTACTATACCAGCTGGTTTGCCTGCATTTACATAAGATCTGTTCTCACAACTATTTCTAGAGAAGTTCATTCATGTCACTCTGAGAGAGCAGTACCGCGGGTTGTTTGAGTGTCTTCGGCAGGGTAGTATAACTATCACCTAGTATGAGACTCGATTTGTGGACCTAGCTCGCCACGCCACTATCTTTCTTCACACTGAGGGGGGGAGTGAGGAGATTTATTGATGGGCTCACTTACACTATCAGGCTACAGATGGCCAAGGAGGCCATGAGTGATATTTATTTCCATACGGCAGTAGATATTGCTACACATATCGAGATGGTTTGTGTTCAGGATAGAGGGTCGGTGTCTGATAACATGCCTCGTCATTTTGGTGGTTTTTGTGGTGCCTCATCTGGAGGTAGGGGTTCTTTTGGTAAAGGCCATCCTTCTAGGCCATTTCAGTCAGCTCTTCAGGTAGCCCACGGTGCTTCGGGCGGTCGTGGTTCTTATGTGTCTCGTTCTGAGTAGCCAGCATTTAGTGCACATTCGGCTCTTATCAGTGCACCACCACTCCATAGTTACTACATCGGCTATTCAGAGCGTCGGGGTCAGTCCTCATTTCAGCAGCCGAAGGAGTGCTTTGAGTGTAGGGGCATAGGTCATATTAGGAGGTATTTCCCTAGATTGTCGGGCAGCAGATCTCAACAGGGTTCTCATGCCATCATACCAGCACTAATTGCTTCATCGCCCGCTCAGCCAGCTAGAGGTAGGGGTCAGGCAGCCATAAGTGGAGGTCAAGCCGTTAAAGGTCGAGGCCAGCCAGCTAGAGTTCGTCCCAGAGATGTAGTTCAGAGTGGTGGGGTCGAGCCCCGATTTTATGATTTTCCAGCTAGGCCTGAGGCTGAGTCATCTGATATTGTTATCACAGGTATTGTTCCAGTTTGCTATAGAGATGCTTCAGTTCTATTTGATCCGGATTCTACTTATTCCTGTGTGTCATCCTATTTTGCTTCATATATGGTTGTGCCTCGTGATTCTTTGAGTGCCCTGTGTATGTGTCCATGCATGTGAGGGATTCTATTTTTGTAGATCATGTCTATCGCTCGTGTTATTAGAAGTCTTAAGACTAGTGTAGATCTTCTACTTCTTGATATGGTAGATTTTTATGTCATCTTGGGTATGGATTGGTTGTCACCTTATCATGTTATATTAGATTGCCATGCCAAGACGGTGACCTTAGCCATGTCGAGGTTGCCTCGATTGGAGTGGAGGGGGACTTCTGGCCATTCTACTAGCAGGTTATTTCTTATGTGAAGGCTTGACATATAGTCGAGAAGGGTTGTCTAGCATATTTGGCATACGTTCACGATTCTAGTGCGGAGTTTCCTTCCATGGATTCAGTACCAGATGTGTGTGAATTTACAGAGGTATTTCCCACAGATCTGCCGGGGATGTCATCCGACAAAGATATTGACTTCTAGATTGATTTGGCTCCAAATACTCAGCCCATTTCTATTCCACCATACTGTATGGCGCCACCTGAGTTGAAGGAACTAAAGGAGAACTTGCAAGATTTGTTTGACAAAGGTGCATTAGGCCTAGTGTCTCACCTTGGGGTGCGCCCGTGTTGTTCGTGACGAAGAAGGATGGTTCGATGAGGATGATCATAGACTATCGGTAGTTGAACAAAGTGACCATCAAGAACAAGTATCTGTTGCCGAGGATTAATGGCTTATTTGATTATCTTTAGGGTGCCAAGGTGTTTTCGAAGATTGATTTGAGGTCTCTCTACCATTAGTTGAAGATTAGGGCATCTGATGTCACTAAGAAAGCTTTTCGGACTCAATATGGGAATTATGAGTTCCTAGTGATATCATTTGGGTTGACAAATGCCCCAGCAACATTTATGGAGTTGATGAACCGGGTAGTCAAGCCCTATTTGGATTCCTTTGATCTACTCCCACAGCCAAGAGGAGCACGAGCAGCATCTTCGGATTGTACTTTAGTCTCTGAGAGATATCTAGTTGTATGCCAAGTTTTTGAAGTGTGAGTTTTGGTTAGACCCAGTCGCCTTTTTGGGGAACGTTGTATCCGCAGAGGGCATAAAGGTGGATCCTAAGAAGATTGAGGCAGTTCAGAACTGGCCTAGACCTACTTAAGCTACAGAGATCTACAGTTTCCTATGTTTGGCAGGTTATTATCGCCGATTCGTGTAGGGGTTTACGTCTATAGGTGCTCCATTAACCAGATTGACCCAGAAGGGTGCCCCGTTTAGATGGTCGAATGAGTGTTAGTTGAGCTTTCAGAATCTCAAGATTGCATTGACTACAGCGCCAGTGCTAGTGTTACCCACATGTTCAGGACCTTACACAGTGTATTATGATGCATCTCGTATTGATGCAGGATGGCAGTGTGATTGCATACGCGTCGTGGTAGTTGAAGGTTCAAAAGAAGAATGTCATACCCCAAACCTGAAGAGGCGTGGACGGCACCTGGTGCCATAGTCGGCCCGAGCGTACCACTCTATAACTATGAACTCTGGAGGGGTAACCCTAAACTTAGGCTGATGAGGCCATATTCTGAATCGTCTTAAAATAACGTCTCTCTCTTATATGTGGGGTAAACATACCCAAAAGGCTGATATATATATAACTGTGCAGGCCGACAAAACCGCCATTAACATCTACTGATATACTCGTCTACAAGCCTCTACAGATAACTGAATGGTATCATGGTCAGGACAGGGTCTCGACCTACCCATCAAATTTGAATATATAAAATGGACTCCAAGGTCTAGACCTGGTAACTCCGAGGAAGTGGAGCTTACCAACCAAGCTGATGTTTGACTTTGTCTACTGAGAAGGTCTATCCAACTGTATATCAGGACCTGTAGGCATGAAATGCAGCGTCCCCGGCAAAAGGGCGTTAATACAAAATAATGTACCGAGTATGTAAGGAAACACGACATGGGGTTCAATCTGTTTGATTAGGAGCTCCTTTCAGTATGATAGTTGGTTCTTGTTTTAGATAATTGATGAGATTTTTGAGGAGATTTTTGATATGTTAAGGAGACATAAGAAGTTTTAATTTTTTAACTGGATGTCCGAATCATGTCAAATCAACTCCGTTTTGTACCAAATCTTGCAGACAAGTCACAAATACTGAAATGAACCTATACCAAGTTCTGAAACCGTAATCCGAACCCGCTAGAGATAAAGTTAACCTACGGTCAAACTTAGGAATTCTCTAAACCTTTAAATTTCTAGGTTTCAAAAAATTATGTTAGATCAAGTTAGGGACTTCCTAATTCGATTCCGGGCATATGTTGCAGTCCCAAATCACGATATAGACCTACCGGGACTAACAAAACACTGATCCTGGTCTTTTTTCTCAAAAAGTTTATCGAAGTCAACTCAAATGAGTTTTAAAGCACGATTTCACATTTTCATTAGTTTTTCACATAAAAACCTTCCGAAAAAAGACACGTACTACGCACAAAAATCAAGGAAGGCTCAACGGATCTTTTCGAGGTCTCGGAGCATAGTAATGACTGGTAAAACTATAGATGACCTATCAGTTCATCACATTTTGACTCGGATTTGTTTAGTATTCATGATTCCATTTTGTTTTATCATTTTAATTGGTGATTTGCATTGGATAAATTGGGAATTTTTGTAAAATATTTTTAGAAACATAAAGTGAGGATTTGAAGGTCGGAATGAGATGATTTTGATATGGTTGGACTCATATCGGAATGGGTGTTCGGAATTTGTGAGTTTGGTCGAGTTCCGAGGTGCGGGTCCGGGGTTGACATTTTAAGATGACCTTTTAATTTTCATTAAATATCAAATCTTTATTATTCAGAATTTCTTTCTATGACTTGTTATGTTATTAAGTTATTTTGTCTAGATTCAAGCCGTCCGGAGTTGAATTTGCACGGGAAAGGCTTGTTAGTGGATTAATTACGCTTGTTTAAGGTATGTATCTTGCCTAACTTTATCTGGGAGAATTATCCCTTAGAATTTGGGTTGACTGTATTATTTGAACTATTTGAAAGACGTATACATGAGGTGACGAGTGTGTATACAGGCTTATATGTAAAAATTGACCGGTTTAGACTCTTGGGTTACTTATAAGAATTTAATTGAAGTTGTTATTCATTGTTCTATCTTTCGTTATCAAGTTTATTCTTACATGGTTTTATTGAAGTTCTTATTATATGTTCTAGTCTTCATTGTTGAGGTTTTTCTCATATGCATTTATTAGTAGTTGTTGTTATATGCTATTCTTTCCATTGTTGAGTTATTATCATGCATTTAGCCGTCGTTGCTATTTTATGCTATCTCTTTCTTTGTTAAGCTTATGTTATGCATTAGAATTGAAAGATGCTATTTTATGGAAATACCTTCATTGTTGAGTTATTGAAGTTATAATTGTAGAAAGCTATTAACACGGTTGTGGTTGAAGTTGTTGGTTATGGGGATGCCTTTCCTTGTTGAGTTATTTCTCGTTTATTTTGTTGTTATGGAGATTCTTGTACATTGGTGGTTGAGTCATGGGCTATCTGTTGTTCAAACATTGGTATTATTGATTTTTGGCAATATTGTGGCATATGGAAACGTGTGGTGCGAGTTGATTATTGTATTGTAAATATTGATGTGCATGCAGTGGTATAATGATAGGGGTTGATGCACATGAGGCGAGATAAGGTGGGATTTATATGCGTATTGCTAGCAAGGGAATTACTTGAAGCCACACTTTATGATAAGGGGGCTAGAGTGCATGTAGCTATTTCAGGAAAAATATTTTTAAAATAAATGCAAGGCTCACGCGACAATATAAGGAAGATTGTGATTATGACTTGTGAAATGTGAATATGAGGTGTGGTACCTCGATTGTGATTCTTGTTGTTATTATATGTGAAAAGACTTGCTGATTTGAATGATTATTATCTTCCCGTCATTCGTTTTATTTGTATTTTGATTGTATATAATCGCTTGTTGATCTTATCATATGTTCATACTTTGTTTTCCTTTATTATATAAATTTTCGTTGTTAGTCTTATATCTTCATTATGTTTATTGTCATTTATTTCTTTACTTTCCGTTATTAGTTTACATTAATATTCTGTTCAGGATTTCTATATCTAGTAGGTATCTTGAACTAGCTTCGTCACTACTCTACTGAGGTTAGGCTTGATACTTACTGGGTACCATTATGGTGTACTCTTGCTACACTTCTCTATATTTTTGTGCAGATCTAGGTACTTCTGCTTGTCGGATGCCAGTGATTTGTCCCAGATATTCTAGAGACTTTAAGGTGTACCTTCTTGACGCTCGCATGCCTTAGAGTCACCTTCTGTTATTGCCTTTACTACTATTTATCCTTTTATCAAAAAATGTTGTATCAGAGATTCTTAGTATATTTCAGTAGAGCTTATGACTCAGTTCCACCGATTTGGGATATGTATGACTATTGTTCCATTTCCGCTTTATGGTGTTAGTTAGCATTTTAATTTAATATCTTAGTCGTTATTTATATTAAATTCTCATTGTGTGTTAGACTTACCTAATCTTAGAGACTAGGTTCCATCACGACACCCTAAGGTGGGAATTTGGGGTCGTGACAAGTTAGTATCACAGATCTTGGTTCATACGTGCTATGAGTCATAAGTAGGTTTAGTAGAGTCTTGGAAATTGGTATAGAGACGTCTCTAATTATCATCGAGAGACTACATAACTATTAGGAAAAATTTCACTTCTTTGATTCCTTATCGTGCAAATTTGGTGAATTCAAAAATTTGAGTCTTCGTCTTTTTATTCTCTCACAGATGGTATGGACACACACTGCTAGATCAGATGATCAGACACCCGCGTCCCTGCTAGAGCTGCAAGAGGCCGGGGCCAAGGTAGAGGCCGAGGAGGGGAATGTGTTGCAGCTAGAGCAGCTTCCCGAGCAGCGACTAAGGAGCCACTAGTAGCTCCAGTTGGGGGACAGGCACCCAGGGCGCCTGTTGACCCCCTGGACTCTAGGAGATTTTAGCATATTTCCTGACTATGTTTGACACTTTAGCACAGGCAAAATTGATCCCGGTTGCACCAACTACATCTCAGGATGAAGGAGGAGCTCAGATTCTTGCGTTCCATATCCCAAAGCAACAAGTTTAGGTTGATCAAATTTTGCGAGTTATGCCAGCACAACCCATTATTCCTTTTCAGCCCGAGGTCAGGCCAGAGGCATCTGAGGAGGAGCAGAGGAGACTGGAGAGGTTTAAGAAGTATGACCCTCCTACTTACAGAGGTGTAGTTATTGAGGATGCACAAGGTTTTCCAGATAATTTCCACCGTGTTCTCAGCACCATGAGTATGTGGAGGTGAGCAGAGTTTCCTTTACGATGGGGGTAGGCTGTATGGAGCAGCATATAGATGGTAGCGACTTACAAGGAGGGTAGGTCAGCCGATGCAGCCCCACTCACTTGGGCTCAGTTTTTACATATATTTTTGAGGGAGTTTGTTCCATAGACTCTTCAGGATGAATGGTGCAAGGCGTTCGAACAACTGCATCAAGAGACTATGACAGTGTCAGAGTATGCCATCAAATTTAGTGAGTTGTCTCACATGCACCTGCCTTGGTTTCTATAGTTATAGAGAGAGTTTGCAGATCTATCGAGGGGCTCAATTATGGTCCTAGATTCAGTAAGGCTTGAGAGTTGGAGAAAGATACTCTGTTTTAGCAGGTTGTAGAGATCTCTTGGATGACAGAACATATGAGAGTTCACGAGATAGAGGATAAGGAGGCCAAGAAGCCTCGCGATTCTAGAGAATATGGTTGTACCCGCACTCCAATTTTAGCTCGTCATGGTAGAGGTTGTGTGAGTCGACCAGTTCATTCAGCACTTCCAATCACTCATATAGCTCCGGCTATTCTAAGGTCTCAGGTCGCCCATTATGCGCAACCACTTTCTAGTGCACCTCATGCATAAGGTGCCTTCAGAAGTTAGTCTAGCCGACCAAGTCAGGTTCAATTTCAGCAGCCACACCTGTCGAGAGGTTTCTTAGAGTGTGGAGATACCAGGAATATGGTGAGGTACTATTCCAGACTTAGGAGGGGTACACCTCCACAAGATACATAGGCTCCACAGATTCCACTGGGTCCATAGGGTTCATAAATTATGGTTGTTGCTCCAGTTGCCGCTCACCTGTACTGCCAGCTTGGGGTGGAGGTCAGGGTGTAAGGGTCACCCAAAAGGGGAAGGCTAGGCTCATTTCTTTTCTTTTCCAGGTAGAACGGAGGTGATCACATCAACAACTGTCATCACAAGTATTGTTCCAATTTGTCATAAGGATGCATTAGTCTTATTTGATCTGAGTTCCACTTATTCATATGTGTCATCTTACTTTGCTCCATATTTGGATATATATCGTGATTCTTTGAGTGATCCTATAAATGTGTCCTTGCCTGTGGGAGATTCTATTATTTTAGACCATGTTTATCAGTCTTGTTTGGTCAAATCGGTGGTAATGAGACCAGATTTGATCTTCTACTACTCAGTATGGTGGACTTTGACGTGATATTGGGCATGGATTGGTTGTCACCATATCATGCTATTTTGGATTTTCATGCCAAGACCGTGATGTTGGCTATGCCAGGAGTGCCGTGGTTGGAGTGGAAGGGTACATTGGATTATATTCCTAAGAAGGTTGTGTCCTTTCTGAAGGCACATCGGATGGTTGAGAAGGGGTGCACAACATATCTAGCCTTTGTGAGGATGTTAGTGATGATACTCCTACCGTTGAGTTAGTTTCGGTAGTGAGATATTTCCCAGATGTGTTTCAAGCAGACCTACAGGCGTGTCGCTTGATAGGGATATCGATTTCGGTATTGACCCGGTGCTGGTCACTCAGCCTACTTCTATTCTACCATATCTTATGGCATCGATGAAGTTGAAGAAATTAAAGGAACATTTTTAGGAGTTGCTTGATAAGAGTTTCATCCGACCGAGTTTCTCTCCTTGGGGTGCTCCGGTTCAATTTGTGAAGGAAATATGACTATGAGGATGTGTATTGATTAGAGGCTACTGAACAAAGTTACAGTCAAGAACACGTACCCACTATCGTGTATTGATGATATGTTCATCAAGCTTCATGGTGTTCGGGTATTCTCGAAAATTGATATTGGTGATTCCATTTTGGATGACTAATGCCCCAACAACATTTATGCGTTTGATGAATAGTGTATTCCAGCCATATCTTGATTCTTCCGTCATCGGTTTCATTGAAGACATATTGGTGCATTCTCGTAGCCGGGAGGATCTTGAGAAACACTTGAGGATCGTGCTCCAAACCTTGAGGGAAAAGAAGTTATATGCAAAATTCTCCAAGTGTGAGGTCTGACTTGACTCAATGGCATTTTTGGGTCATGTGGTGTCTAGTGAGGGGATTAAGGTGGATCCGAGGAAGGTGGAGGCAGTTCAAGGTTGGCCTAGACCGTCTTCTGCTATTGAGATTCGGAGTTTTGTAGGCTTGGTCGGGTATTGTCACTGTTTCGTGGAGAGTTTTTCATCCATCACAACTCCTTTGACTAGATTGACTTAGAAGGGGGCTCTATTCAGGTGGTTTGACGAGTGTGAGGAGAGCTTTCAAAAGCTCAAGACTTCCTTGACCACATCTCCAATCCTAATTTTACCTTCGGCATCGAGTTCATATACATTTTTATTATGATGCTGCGCGAATTAGCATTGGGTGCGCATTGATGCAGGAGGGTAGAGTGACTGCTTATGCTTCGCGTCAGTTAAAGCCACATTAGAATAACTACCCCGCTATGATTTAGAGTTGGGAGCCATTGTCCACGCATTGAATATTTGGAGGCTCTATCTCTGTGGTGTGTCTTTGAGGTATTTATAGGTCATCGGATTCTACAACACTTGTTTAAGCAAAAGGATCTCAACTTGAGGCAGTGGAGGTGGTTAGAGCTATTAAAGGATTATGATATCACCATTCTTTATCATCATGGGAAGTCCAATGTGGTGGCCGATGCGTTGAGTAGAAAGGCTATGATTATAGGTAGCCTTGCATATATTCTAGCTGGAGAGAGACCGTTAGCATTGGATGCTTTGGAGCCTAGCAGGGTTCTTGCTTGCATTGTTTTTTGGTCTTCTTTTTTTGAGCGCAACAAAGTGCGTCAGTATGATGATCCCCATTTGTTTGTCCTTAAGGACATGGTGTATCATGGTGATGCCAAGGAAGTTTCTATTGGAGATGATGGGGTTTGCAGAGGCAGGGCCGAATTTGTGTGAAAATGTGGATGGGTTGCATGAGTTGATTCTTGAGGAGGCCCAAAATTCGTGGTATTCCATTCATTCGGGAATCACTAAGTTTTTTCAGGATTTGAGGCAACACTGCTGGTGGAGAACAATGAAGAAAGACATAGTGGAGTACGTGGCTCGGTGTTTGAACTGCCAGCAGGTAAAGTACGAGCATCAAAGACCAGGTGGTTTTATTTAGAGATTTGATATTCCCGAGTGGGAGCAAATCACCATGGATTTTGTGGTTGGACTCCCACGGATCATGAAGAAATTTGATGCAGTGTGGGCTATTGTGGATAGGCTGACCAAGTCTGCACACTTCATTCCAGTTATGACTACCTACTCTTCAGAGCAGTTGGCTCAGATCTATATCAGTCAGATTGTTCGTCTTCATAGTGTGCCGGTGTCTATTATATTCGATCAAGGCACGCAGTTCACATCGCATTTCTGGAGAGCTTTGTAGTGAGAGTTAGGAAAACACGTCGAGCTGAGCACGACATGTCATCCCCAGACGGACGGGCAGTCTGAGCGCACCATTCATATCTTAGAGGATATGTTACATGCATGTGTTATGGATTTCGGGGGTTTGTAGGATTAGTTTCTACCGCTTGTAGAGTTCTCCAACAAAAACATCTACCAATCGAGTATTCAGATGGTTCCTTGTGAGGCCTTATATGGGAGACGGTGTCGTTCTCCAGTTGGCTGGTTTGAGCGGGGGGAGGCTAGGTTGTTGGACACTGATTTGGTTCAGGATGCCTTGGAGAAAGTTAAGTTGATTCAGGATCGGCTTCGAACAACACAGTCTAGGTAGAAGTGTTATGCCTATTGGAGGGTTCGTGATGTAGCATTTATGGTGAGAGAGAGGGTTTTGCTTAAGTACGGAAGTTGAGGTCAAAGAACATTGCTTCAGTGAAGGTCCAGTGGAGGGGTCAACTGGTCGAGGAGGCGACTTGGGAGACTGAGCATGATATGCGTAGCCATTATCCTCACATTTTTCTTCACTTCACGTATGTCTCTATACTCGTTCGAGCACGAACGTTTGTTTAAGAGGGGGAGAATGTAACGACCCGGCCGATTGTTTTGAGTATTTCATCCCCGATTCCCCTATTTGATATTTTGCATATTTGTATTTGTGGTTACATGACTTGGTGGGGTGATTGGTTTGGTTTCAGGTGCGTTTTGGATTGATTTGGGACACTCAGTCCCTTGGTTGACGACCTTAGTTGTAAGAGTTGACCATAGTTTGACTTGTGTGTAGACGACTCCGGAATGGAGTTTTGATGATTCCAATATCATCGCATAGTGATTTTGGATCTTTTTGGCGAAAGTTTGAAAGTTGAAGATTGGGAAGGTTGATAGGTTTGACCGAGGGTTGAAATTATTAATATCGGGATCAAATTTGTGATTCCAAAAGTTTGTATAGGTCTGCTGGTCATTTAGGACTTGCATGCAATATTTGAGGTCATTCAAAGTTGTTTAGGCTTGTGCGGCGAACGTTTTGAATTTGGAAAGGTTCATTAGTTCATTAGGTTTGAGTTGGAGTGCGATTGGTAGTTTTGATGTTGTTTGGTGTGATTTAAGGCCTCGAGTAGGTTCATGTTATATTTTGGGACTTGATGGTATGCTTTGACGGGGTCCCGGCGGCCTCAGGAGTGTTCTGGATCGATTTTTGATTGTTTGGACAGTTAGATGAATTGCTCATCTGCTGAGGTTTGGTGTTTTCGCACCTGCGATGTTTGGTCCGCAAGTGCGGTGCCACATATGCGAATTTGGGTTAGGGGAGTTGGGTCCGCAGGTGCAGTCAAGGATGGACATGTGCGTAACTATAGAAGCGAAAATACTCCGCAGAAGCAGATTTTGGGCTGCTTTACTGTAACGACCTGGCCGGTCATTTTGGAGAGTTAGCGCCCCGATACTCTGATAACTGTTCCTCCCTTGCCTTATTAAGTTAATGGAACGAGTCGGAGCGTTGAGTGATGAAAATTGGAGTGTTTTTGGACATATAGTCCTTTAAGGTGAGCTTTGACCTTATAAATTGGGCCGGAGCAGGAGCTGTATGAAGACGGATCCGGAATGGAAATCCGTCAACTCCGTCAGCTCCATTGAGTGATTTCGGGGTTGTGAGCGTGTTCGGAATGTGTTTTTGAGGCCAGACGTAGATTTAGGCTTGAATTGGCGAAAGTAAGAATTTCGGCGATTTCGACCGATAGGTGAGATTTTGATATCGGACTCGGAATGGAATTCCGAAAGCGACAACAGGTCCGTAATGTCATTTATGACCTGTGTGCAAAATTTGAGGTCATTCGGATGAGTTTAGACGTGGTTCAACGTCGGAAGTGAATTCTTTAAAATTCCAAAGTTCCTAGGCTTGAATCTATGCATTTTTGGATATTTTGAGGTTAGGGGACGTGTTTTTAAGGCTCGACTAAGTTGGAATGAGGTATTGGGATCAGTTGGTGGTTTTGGTTGAGGTCCCGGGGGCCTCAGAGTCGATTCGGATGTTTAACGGGGAGTTTTGGGACTTTGCAAGCAGCTGAACCAGATCCTCTTCTGGTGTTCCGCACCTGCGATGGAATCTCCGCAGGTGCGAAGGGTGAGGAGTCTTCCCAGGGTTCGCAGGTGCGAAGGAACTTCCGTAGGTGCGGAGCCACAAAAACTACAAAAGACCCGCAGGCACGACCCCTGTCCAGCCTAAGTGAATCCCGCACCTGCGATTGGGTTTCCACAAGCGCGGAGCCGCACCAGTGACCAGCCAGCCGCAAGTGCGATCCCAGGGGTTTTAAATGAAATCCCGCACCTGCGATGATATTTCCGCAGGAGCGGTACCGCAGGTGCGGTTAAAGGGACCGCAGGTGCGGAAATCCCTGTTCATATTCTAAGAATCCGAGGGTTTTGTTATTTCACCATTTTTGAGTTGTGGGAGCTCGGGAGGGGCGATCTTTGAGAGGAATTTCACGTGGGTAATCAAGGTAAGTGATTTGCTACCACCATAGATTAATGTCCGCGTTCCTTATCTTAAATCCCACCCTTAAATTCATGATTTTGAATTAAAATTTGGGAAAAATGGAAGAAACTTCTTAGACCTAATTTTGGGGTTTTGATTGGGTAACTGACCTCCGATTTGAGAGATTTTCATATGGTTAGACTCATGAGCGAACAAGGGTTCAGATAATATAAATTTTTCCCGATTCCGAGACGTGGGCTCGAGGGGCGTTTTGGTCAAATTTTCTAATTTCGCGTATTAGTTCTGAATTAATTAGTTATTTCGATTTCTTGAATTTATATTTACGTTATCCCATCGAATTGAATAGATTTGGGCCACCCGGAGTTGGATACTCGTGGCAAGAGAGTGATTAGCGGTTGATTTGCACAGTTGAGGTAAGTGGCTTGCCTAACTCTGTGTTGGGGAATCTCCCTTAGGCATTTTAATGGTTTTTCCTATAAAATCCCCAGTGTACGTGAGGTGACGAGCGCGTGCACGGGATATTTTCACTGAAGTTCCTTATTTCTTTCTACATAATGCTTTCTTTCCAACTCTATTATTACTGCTATCATTTAAATTGCATAATAACTTAAGATTTATCATGGTAAATTGATTTCTAACTGGTTTTCCAATCATTACTATTCTTTGAAACTGATTTAATGATCTTTCTTCGAAATTTCCAACTGGTTTTTCCTCAAGCCCTTAAAACTACGTTAA
>ML273785.1:0-31142 GCA_005239495.1 Nicotiana undulata | reverse complement strand
GCAGAGCTATAGGAATCCCTACTATGCGACCGCAAACGGAAGGCTGCGATCGCGGAAGGTTAACTCCACAGACCTCTGCGATCGCGAAGGAAGTGATGCGACCGCAGAGAAGAACTACCTAGCCCCCACCCAGTCACCCTGGTACACTACGCGATCGCGAAGAAGGAATGCGATCGCAGAACATCCGGACTCCCTACACTGCGATCGCGGACCCATTCATGCGATCGCAGAGGACAACAGACCCCTCCCCCACTCTCAACTCTATGCGATCGCAGATCCACCTATGCGATCGCATAGCTAAGCTACCAGACACCAGAAAATCAACCAAACACCAGATTTTTCATGACTTTTACACCCCGTTAGCTACCCGAAACTCACCCGAGCCCTCGGGTCTCAAAACAAAAAACATACGCAACTCCCAAAACATCCTACGTACTTATTCAAGCTTTTAAATCATCAAAATATCACCAAAACAAGGAATTAAACTCCAAAATCTATAGAATTTTCTCAAACTTCATAAACTTCTAAATTTCCCATTTTTAATCCGAATCACGTCATTTCACGTCCGTTTTACACCAAATTTCACAGATAAGTCACATAACATATAATAAACATGTTCGGGGCTCCAGAACTATAATACGGACCCGGTAACAAGTNGGGACCATCACATCACGGGTCCGGGTCCGTTTACCAAAAATGTTGACCAAAGTCAACTCTATTCAATTATTCAATTCAAAGTTCCATTTTTATCAAATTTTCACATAGAAGCTTCCCGACTACATGCTCAGGCTGCGCACGCATATCGAGGTGAGATTAACGGAGGCTTTTCGTGGCCTCGGAACACAGATTTAGCTAGAATTACTTAGGATGACCTTTTGGGTCATCACAAAAGTAGTGTGTACTAGATATAATTTTGAAAGGTTGTGTGTGATGACCCAAAAGGTCATCCTAAGTAATTCTAGCTAAATCAGTGTTTCGAGGCCTTGAAAGCCTCCATTAATCTCACCTCGATATGCGTGTGCATCCCAGGCGTGTAGCCAGGAAGTCTTTATGCTGAAAGTTGATGAAAATGGAAATTTATGATAATTAAATGAATAAAGTTGACTTTGGTCAATATTTTTGGTAAACGGACTCAGACCCGTGATTTGACGGTCCCGGAGGGTCTGTAGGAAAATATGGGACTTGGGCGTATGCCCGGAATCGAATTCCGAGGTCCCAAGCCCGAGAAATGAATTTTTTTTTAAAAATTGTTTTTTTTGGAAATAATAAAGGATTTTGGAAATGAATAATTATGTGAAAAACGTTTTACCGGGCCTGTATTATGATTTCGAAGCCCGGAACAGGTTTATTATATGTTATGTGACTTATCTGTGAAATTTGGTGTAAAACGGACTTGAAATGACGTGATTCGGATCAAAATTGGAAAATTTAAGCTTTATGAAGTTTTGAGGAAATTCTATGAGTTTTAAGATTTAATTCATTGTTTTTTATGATAGTTTGGTGATTTAAAAGCTTGAATAAGTCCATAGGATATTTTGGGAGTCGTGTGTGTTTTTGGTTTTGAGCCCCGAGGGCTCGAGTGAGTTTCGGGTAGCTAACAGGGTGTGAAAACATGAAAAATCTGGTGTTTAATTGCAGCTTCTGGTGTCTGGTAGCTTAGTCTATGCGATCGCATAGGTGGATCAGCGATCGCATAGAGTTGAGAGTGGGGGAGGGCCTGTTGTTCTCTGCGATCGCATGGATGGGTCCGCGATCGCAGTGTAGGGAAAGCGGACATTCTGCGATCGCATTCCTTCTTCGCGATCGCATAGGCTTAGGTGAAGGGGCAACTGGGTTGCACTATGCGATCGCATCTCGTCTTCCACGATCGCATAGTGTGTCAGTGGAGTCAGGTGGGGGATGGGTAGTATCTCTTTGTGATAGCGTAGTTTTGTCTGCGATCGCAGACGCCTGGCCCGCTCCCTTCCGCGATTGCACCCCCTTGTTCTGCGATCACATAGTAGCAAAACTTCAAGCTCTACGATCGCAGCCCCTCTTCCGCGATTGCAGAGAACAAAATCGCCAAGTTATCTATAAGTCTTAAAAACAGAATACTCTACACGGGACTTTGCTATTTTCAGCCTTCTTCTCCTCCTCCAACCTCCATTGTCGACCCCCAAGCTAGGACCCTTCAATAAATCTTTGGTAAGTGATTTCAACTTCTATTTCTTCCACTTTTGTTTCATAATCATTAGAAATCTAGGCCTAAAATCATAAAATCAAGTGGAAATTAGGGTTTTTGGGTAGAGTTAGGTTTTTTGGGGAAATTTGGGTGATTCAACCTCAATTTCGGGTCGGATTTCAAAACAAATTATATATTTTAACTCGTGGGGTTATGGGTGATTGGGTTTTGTCCGAGCCTCGAGTTTGGACCAAGCAGTCCCGGGGTCGAATTTTGGTATTTTTGGAAAAATGCTAGAAATTGAATATCTAGGCTATGGGATTGTGTTATTGAGTTTTTATTGATATTATTGAATTAATTATGCCTAGATATAGTTGTTTCGTAGTCGGATTATAAAGGAAAGACGGTCTTAGAGGGTTGATTGCTATACTTTGGACCGAGGTAAGTGCCTTGCCTAACTTTGGTGAGGGAATAGGTATTATTTGCTATGTGCTAAGTGATTATCATGTTCATTGCATAGGTGAGGTGACGAGTACCTATGCAATGTGTGTCAAGCATGCCCGTGAGTCTATTTTGATAGAAATTGCAGTATTTCTTCCATGTTTAGCATATTATGAGATTGTCTTTACTTGGTAATTTATTCTTGATTGAAAGCATTGGCTGTTGAGTTTGAGAAGTGTTGATACGAATGATAATACAAGTGTTGAGTATGCGATTGAGGTGATTGGTTATAGCTGATACCCTTGTCGGGCATTTCTTGAGCTACTAATTGATGTTTTTTCCCTTGCCGGGTGTTTTGAACTGCTTATTTCCACTATGTTGTACTCCTTGCCATTTTATCTGTTATTGTTTGGTGAGGAAGAGAATAAAAGCACGAAGGGTGATGTCGTGCCATGATACTTGATTACATTGCATAGTGAGGAAGAGTGTAAAGCACGAAGGGTGATGTCGTGCCACGATTCATATTTATTATAAGCACGAAGGTCAATGTCGTGCCATAACTTTTATTGATTATAAGCACAAAGGTTAATGCCGTGCCATGATACATCGTACATTGCATTGTGAGGAAGAGAGTAAAAGCACGAAGGGTGATGTCGTGCCATTGTTACATTTTTGGTGCTTATACTTGTTTTCGTTGGCTATTGTGTTAGATTGCCTCCCTTGTTTACTCCTACCTGTCAATTTGACTGCTTCACTTCACTTGCTTCCCCCTTTACTGCTCCTGTATCCCTCACTTGTTGCTTATCTCTTGCCTGGTCTTATCCTTGTTACCTGTTGTAGAATAAGACAGGTTATCGTTATTGTCAAGTCTAGCCTCGTCACTACTTCGGCCGAGGTTAGGCTCGGCACTTACTCAGTACATGGGGTCGGTTGTATTGATACTACACTGCACTTCTTTATATTATGCAGATCCTGCTCCCGGATCCCGTGGACCGCACTGAGGGAGTCACCTTCAGTCCACATTGAGCTTCAAGGTATACCACTGGCGTTCGTGGACCCTGGAGTCTCTTCTGCTATCATGTCCTATTGTCTTACTTCTCTTTCAGTTCTAAAGACAATATTGTATTTCCTTTCAGACTTGTATTTAGTATTCTTATAGCTAGTTCGTGAGGTTGTGACACCTCGATTTTGGGATTTTGCAATATTGTTGTCTTTATCGTTTCATTATGCATTTTGAAATATTATTACTTTTCTGCTGTAAAACTTTTGAAATGATTTGGGATGTTTCAGTAAAAGTTAAAAGTTCATGATTCGGGATATTCCAGTAAAGGTTTGAAGGTTAATGGTTTTAAATATTGTTACGTTGTTTATAGATGTCAAAATGTTGTGTACGTTGGCTTGTCTAGCGGGTTCAACGTTAGACGCAGTCACGGTCTGAAAGGTGGGATTTCGGGTCGTGACAAGTTGGTATCAGAGCTCTAGGTTGCTTAGGTCTCACAACTCACGGACAACCTTGGTAGAGTCTGAGGGATCCGCACGGAGACGTCTGTATTTATCCCCTAGAGGCTGCTTAGTTAGGATACTCCTCTTCTCTTCATATTCTATCGTGCGTAGTATATTCTGCATATTGATCGAGTTTCTATCCTATTCTCTCGCAAATGGCGAGGATGCGTGCTTCCCTTGGTTCCGCTCAGCAGCCCAACACTCCTGCTACAACTCCTACGAGGGGTCGAGGTCGAGGACGAGGTCGTGCCAGAGGCCGAGGCCGGGGCAGGGCTCGGCCTAGAGAATCAGCCCCAGTGGAGGACCCTCAGGTCAAGTCTAACGAGGAGGTCCCAGTTCCGATAGTCCCAGTTGGACCAGCGCAGGTCCCAGAGGGGTTCATAGCTACCCCAGTTATTCAGGATGCTCTCGTTCGTCTAGTAGGACTTATGGAGAGTGTGGCTCTGGCTGGTCTTCTCCCTACAGCTCCAGCTGGATCTCAGGCTGGGGGAGGGACCCAGACTCCTATTATTCATACACCAGAGCAGGTTGCCACTCAATTTCAAACCCAGGCACCTCAGCCAGGCGGAGTAGTACAGCCAGGTATTGCAGCACCTGTAGCTGAGGGAGCAGCTATGTCAGCAGATGCGTTGTGGAGACTGGACAGATTTACCAAGTTATTCACTGCTACTGTCAGAGGACCCACAGGATTACTTGAACAGTTGTCATGAGGTTCTTCGGAACATGGGAATAGTGGAGTCCAATGGAGTTGACTTCGCTACTTTTCAACTATCTGGCGCAGCCAAGACTTGGTGGAGGGACTACTGTTTAGCCAGACCAGTTGGATCTGCATCTTTGACTTGGCTCAGTTCACAGAGGTATTTTTGGGGAAGTTCCTTCCCATTACTCAGCGAGAGGATCTTAGGAGGCAGTTTGAGCGCCTCCAGCAGGGATCTATGTTTGTTACTAAGTACGAGACCATGTTCATCGCTCTAGCCAGGCATGCATTGATGATACTCCACACTGGTCGGGAGAGAGTTCGGAGGTTCACTGAGGGATTGGCCCAGCCTATACTACTCCAGATAGCTAGGGAGTCGAGTACTGACATTTCATTCCAGGATGCGGCCGATGTGGACAGGAGGATTGAGATGATTTTGTCACAGGGAGGCGGTCAGGGGGCTGACAAGAGGCCCCGTTATTTTGGTAGATTTAGTGGAGCCTCGTCTGGAGGCAGGGATTCTTTCAGCACGGGTCATCCACCCCGACCATTTCAGTCAGCACTTCAGGTATCTTCTCGTGCACCACCAGCTCATGCTAGTGCACCACCAGCATATATCAGTGCTCAGCCGCTTCAGAGTTATCATGGTAGTTATCAGGGTCGTCAGGGCCAGTTTCCGAGTCATCAGCCACAACAGCAGAGATCTTGCTATAGTTGTAGTAGCCCGGGGCACATTGCCAGATATTGCCCCCGAGCTTCGAGTGGACCCCAGTATCAGGGTTTCCGTGCCTTGGTTCCCGCAGCAGGTGCACCATTACCCCCTCATCCAGCTAGAGGTGGTGGTCAGGTTCATAGAGGTGGAGCACAGGCCGCGAGGTTTAGAGGCCAGATTGCAGCAGGTAGGCCCAGGGATGTTCAGATTGGAGGGGCTCAGCCCCGGTGTTATGCTTTTTCTGCTCGTCCTGATGCTGAGGCTTCTGATACAGTTATTACAGGTACGGTTTCAGTTTGCAGCCGAGAGGCTTCGGTGTTATTTGATCTGG
The DNA here is from genome assembly GCA_005239495.1 of Nicotiana undulata. Classification (NCBI taxonomy): domain Eukaryota; kingdom Viridiplantae; phylum Streptophyta; class Magnoliopsida; order Solanales; family Solanaceae; genus Nicotiana; species Nicotiana undulata. Next base: position 25,297 of record ML273785.1, on the reverse strand, counting down.
ATCTACTATCTCCTATGTGTCTTCATATTTTGCCCCTTATTTGAGTATGCTTCGTGATTCTTTGAGTACTGTTGTACATGTGTCTAAACCGGTGGATGATTCTATAGTGGTAAATCGAGTCTACCATGCTTGCGCAATAGTGATTGGTGGTCTAGAGACTCAGGTTGACCTTTTGCTTCTTGATATGGTTTACTTTGATGTTATATTGGGGATGGATTGGTTATCTCCCTATCATGCTATTCTGGATTATCATGCCAAGACAGTGACCTTAGCCTTGCCAGGCATACCTCGTTTAGAGTGGAGAGGGACCCCTAGTCATTCTTCTGGTAGATTTATTTCTTATCTAAAGGCTCGGCGCATGGTCGAGAAGGGTTGTTTGGCCTATTTGGCCTACATTCGTGATTCTAGTGCTGAGGTTCCTTCTATAGAGTCTGTGCCTGTGGTTCGTGAGTTTCCAAAGGTATTCCCTGCTGAACCTGCCGGGTATGCCACCCGACAGGGATATTGACTTTTGTATTGAGTTAGCTGAGGGCACTCAACCCATTTCTATTCCCCCGTATCGTATGGCTTCGCCAGAGTTGAAGGAGTTAAAGGAACAATTACAGGATTTGTTGGATAAAGTCTTCATTAGGCCTAGTGTTTCTCCTTGGGGTGCTCTAGTGTTGTTCGTGAAGAAGAAAGACGGCTCAATGAGGATGTGTATTGACTACCAGCAGTTGAATAAGGTTACTATCAAGAACAAGTATCCTTTGCCGAGGATTGATGACTTATTTGATCAGCTTACGGGTGCTACGATATTCTCTAAGATAGACTTGAGATATGTTACCATCAGTTGAGGATCAGGGCATCTCATGTGCCCAAGACGGGTTTTCGCACTTGTTATGAGCATTATGAGTTTTTGGTCATGTCGTTTGGGTTGACTAATGCCCCCGCTGCTTTTATGAAGTTGATGAATCGGGTATTCAGGCCTTATTTGGACTCCTTTGTGATCATGTTTATAGATGATATTTTGATATACTCCTGCAGCCGAGAGGAGCATGAGCAGCACCTAAGAGTCGTCCTCCAGACTCTGATAGATCGGCAGTTGTATGCCAAGTTTTCTAAGTGTGAGTTCTGGTTGAGTTCTGTGGCATTCTTGGGCCACGTGGTATCGGCAGAGGGCATTCAGGTGGATCCGAAGAAAGTTTCAGCAGTTAAAGATTGGCCTACGCCCACTTCAGCCACAGAGATTCGGAGTTTCTTGGGCCTAGCAGGCTATTATCGCCGGTTCGTGGAGGGGTTTTCATCTATAGCAGCCCCTATGACCAAGTTGACGCAGAAGAGTGTTCAGTTCAGATGGTCTGAGGAGTGTGAAACGAGCTTTCAAAAGCTCAAGACAGCATTGACCACAGCACCAGTGTTGGTATTGCCCTCAGGTTCATGTTCTTATACCGTGTATTGTGATGCTTCGCGGGTTGGAGTTGGTGCGGTATTGATGCAGGAGGGCAAGGTTATAGCCTACGCATCTCGCCAGCTGAAGCTTCATGAGAAGAACTATCCAGTCCATGATTTGGAGCTTGCAGCTATTGTTCTTCCTTGAAGATTTAGAGGCACTATTTGTATGGGGTACCGTGTGAGGTATTCACTGATCGTAAGAGTTTGCAATACTTGTTTAGGCAAAAGGAGTTGAATATGAGGCAGAGGAGGTGGTTAGAGTTGCTGAAGCATTATGATATTACTATTCTCTATCACCCGGGAAAGGCCAATGTGGTGGCCGATGCCTTGAGCCGTAAATCATTCAGCATGGGTAGTTTGGCTTACTTATCAGTTGGAGAGCGACCTTTGGCTTTGGATGTTCAGGCATTAGCCAATCGATTGGTGAGATTGGAGGTTTCTGAGGGTGGCAGTGTTTTGGCCCATACCGTCGCTCGTTCTTCATTACATAATCGTATTCGCGCCAGGCAGTATGATGATCGTCATTTGTGTGCTCTTAGAGACGCGGTTCGGCACGGACGTGCCAAGCAGGTCACAGTTGATGCTGGGGGAGTTTTGAGATTGCAGGGTCGCATTTGTGTTCCTGATGTGGACGGCATTCGTGAGTTGATATTGCAGGAGGCCAATAGTTTCTGGTATTCCATTCATCTGGGCGCCGCAAAGATGTACCAAGACTTTCGGCAACATTATTGGTGGCGTAGAATGAAGAAAGATATTGTGGCTTATGTAGCTCGGTGCTTGAATTGCACAGCAGGTTAAATATGAGCACCAGAGACCCGGTGGTTTGATGTAGCAGATTCAGTTTCCCGAGTGGATTTTGTAGTTGGACTTCCACGGACTCAGAGGATGGTTGATGCAGTATGGGTTGTGGTGGATAGGCTAACCAAATCAACACATTTCATTCGGGTGGCGGTTTCATCTTCAGCAGAGAAGTTGGCTCAGATCTATAAGAGAGAGATTGTCAGATTGCACGGTGTGCCCTTATCTATCATATCAGACTGAGGTACTTAGTTTACCTCCCATTTCTGGAGAATATTTCAGCGAAAGTTAGGCACACAGATTGAGTTGAGCACAGAATTTCATCCTCAGACGGACGGACAGTCCGAACGCACTATTCATATTTTGGAGGATATGTTGCGGGAATGTGTTATTGATTTTGGTGGTTCATGGTATCAGTTCTTGCCTTTAGCAGAGTTTGCCTACAACAACAGTTACCAGTCGAGCATTCAGATGGCTCCGTATGAGGCGTTGTATGGTAGGCGATGTCGGTCTCCAGTCGGATGGTTTGAGCCCGGAGAGGCTAGATTATTGGGTTCTGAGTTAGTCCAGGATGCCTTGGATAAGGTGAAGATTATTCAGGATAGGCTTCGTACAGCTCAGTCCAGGCAAAAGAGCTATGCAGATCGTAGAGTTCGAGATTTGGCTTTCATGGTAGGAGACCAGGTGTTCCTTCGAGTGTCGCCTATGAAGGGCGTGATGAGATTCGGAAAGAAGGGCAAGTTGAGCCCTAGGTATATTGGTCCATTTGAGATTTTGGACAAGGTAGGAGAGGTGGCCTACAGACTTGCCTTGCCACCGCATTTATCAGCAGTACATCCAGTGTTCCACGTATATATGCTCCGGAGGTATATTGCAGATCCATCTCATGTTCTAGACTTCAGCGATGTCCAGTTGGACAAGGATCTAACTTATGAGGAGGAGCCGGTAGCTATATTAGATAGGCAGGTTCGGCAGTTGAGATCGAAGAGTTATCCTTCGGTCCGTGTTCAGTGGAGGGGTCAGCCTGCCGAGGCAGCTACCTGGGACTCCAAGTCCGATATAAGGAGTCGTTATCCCCATCTTTTCTCAGACTCAGGTACTTTTCTATGTCTGTTCGAGGACGAACGTTTGTTTTAGAGGTGGAGATTGTGATGACCCAAAAGGTCATCCTAAGTACTTCTAGCTAAATCTGTGTTCCGAGGCCCCTAAAGCCTCCGTTAATCTTACCTCGATATGCGTGCTTAGCCCGGACGTGTAGCCGGGAAGTCTTTATGCTGAAAGTTGATGAAAATGGAATTTTATGATAATTAAATGAATAAAGTTGACTTTGGTCAACATTTTTGGTAAACGGACCCAGACTCGTGATTTGACGGTCTCGGAGGGTCCATAGGAAAATATGGGACTTGGGAGTATGCCCGGAATTGAATTTCGAGGTCCCAAGCCCGAGAAATCAATNAGGTTTAATTCCTTGTTTTTTATGATAGTTTGGTGATTTAAAAGCTTGAATAAGTCCATAGGATGTTTTGGGAGTCGTGTGTGTTTTTGGTTTTGAGCCCCGAACGCTCGGGTGAGTTTCGAGTAGCTAACGAGGTGTGAAAACATGAAAAATTTGGTGTTTAATTGCAGCTTCTGGTGTCTGGTAGCTTAGTCTATGCGATCGCATAGGCGGAGCTGCGATCGCATAGAGTTGAGAGTGGGGGAGGGCATGTTGTTCTCTGCGATCGCATGGATGGGTCCGCGATCGCAGTGTAGGGAGTCCGGACATTCTGCGATCGCATCCTTCTTCGCGATCACATAGGCTTAGGTGAAGGGGCAACTGGGTTGCACTATGCGATCGCATCTCGTCTTCCGTGATCACATAGTGTGTCAGTGGAGTCAGGTGGGGGTTGGGTAGTATCTCTCTGTGATCGCGTAGTTTTGTCTGCGATCGCAGACGCCTAGCCCGCTCCCTTCCGCGATTTCACCCCCTTGTTCTGCGATCGCATAGTAGCTAAACTTCAAGCTCTGCGATCGCAGCCCCTCTTCCGCGATCGCAGAGAACAAATCGCCCAGTTATATATAAGTCTTAAAAACAGAATACTCTACACGGGACTTTGCTATTTTCAGCCTCTTCTCCTCCTCCAACCTTNCAGTTATCTTTAAGTCTTAAAAACAGAATACTCTACACGGGACTTTGCTATTTTCAGCCTTCTTCTCCTCCTCCAACCTCCATTGTCGACCCCCAAGCTAGGACCCTTCAATAAACCTTTGGGTAAGTGATTTCAACTTCTATTTCTTCCACTTTCCTTTCATAATCATTAGAAATCTAGGCCTAAAATCTTAAAATCAAGTAGAAATTAGGGGGTTTGGGTAGAGTTAGTTTTTTTTTGGGAAATTTGGGTGATTCAGCCTCAATTTGGGGTCGTATTTCAAAACAAATTATATATTTTAACTCGTGGGGTTATGGGTGATTGGGTTTTGGTCCGAACCTCGAGTTTGGACCAAGCGGTCCCGGGGTCGAATTTTGGTATTTTTGGAAGAATGCTAGAAATTTAATATCTAGGCTATGGGATTGTGTTATTGAGTTTTTATTGATATTATTGAATTAATTATGCCTAGATATCGTTGTTTCGGAGTCGGATTATAAAGGAAAGACGGTCTTAGAGGGTTGATTGCTATACTTTGGACCGAGGTAAGTGTCTTGCCTAACTTTGGTGAGGGAATAGGTATTATTTGCTATGTGCTAAGTGATTATCATGTTCATTGCATAGGTGAGGTGACGAGTACCTATGCAATGTGTGTCAAGCATGCCCGTGAGTCTATTTTGATAGAAATTGCAGTATTTTTTCCATGTTTAGCATATTATGAGATTGCCTTTACTTGGTAATTTATTCCTGATTGAAAGTATTGGTTGTTGAGTTTTAGATTGCCTCCCTTGTTTACTCCTACCTGTCAATTTGACTGCTTCACTTCACTTGCTTCCCCCTTTACTGCTCCCGTATCCCTCACTTGTTGCTTATCTCTTGCCTGGTATTATCCTTGTTACCTGCTGTAGAATAGGACAGATTATCGTTATTGTCAAGTCTAGCCTCGTCACTACTTCGGCCGAGGTTAGGCTCGGCACTTACTCAGTACATGGGGTCGGTTGTACTGATACTACACTGCATTTCTTTATGTTGTGCAGATCCCGCTCCCGGACCCCGCGGACCGCACTGAGGGAGTCACCTTCAGTCCACATTGAGCTTCAAGGTATACCAGTGGCGTTCGTGGACCCTGGAGTCTCTTCTGCTATCGTGTCCTATTGTCTTACTTCTCTTTCAGTTCTAAAGACATTACTGTATTTCCTTTCAGACTTGTATTTAGTATTCTTATAGCTAGTCCGTGAGGTTGTGACACCCCGGTTTTGGGATTTTGCAATATTGTTGTCTTTATCGTTTCATTATGCGTTTTGAAATATTATTACTTTTCTGCTGTAAAACTTTTGAAATGATTTTGGATGTTTCAGTAAAAGTTGAAAGTTCATGATTCGGATATTCCAGTAAAGGTTTCAAGGTTTATGGCTTTAAATACTGTTATGTTGTTTATAAATGTCAAAATGTTGTGTATGTTGGCTTGTCTAGCGGGTTCAACGTTAGACGCAGTCACGGTCTGAAAGGTGGGATTTCGGGTCGTGACAAGTTAATACCAAACGAACCCTATTATGATCGGGGGGTTTTCAATATCAAACCAAGTCAAACTAAATCACTAGTTGGGTTTTTTTGCGGGTTGACTCGGATTTTCGGGTTGGTGCGGGTTGTCAGTTTGGTTTGTACACCCCTACCCACAAAAGATACAAATAGGTAGGAAGGGTAATTAGTGTCACGACCCAACTTATGGGCCGCAACGGGCACCCGGTACTTTACTCAACCGAGTACCAACGTAACATATCTTTCTTATCGTACTACCATGGGTAAATGTGCCAAAAGGGTCATCATGGCATAAGCGAAATAAAACATAAGGAAATTCTAGACATAGGACGACCTAACATCATATAGAAATTTATACATGTGACATACGGACCTATAAGAATTTCTGGTACTTGGGTCGTACTTCATCTTTTGTGGCCACTTCACCTTCGGTCCGAGCTTCTCTAGTGCGTACACAAAAATTGTGAGCAGATGAGAGTGGAGGCATACCTCTTTCGTTTTGTAAGTCCTTGTATGCGGCCTTGACGACCTTTCTGTATGGCGAGGAGATGGTGAGATGATCATTCTGACATATGGTTGGTCCATGTCTCGGTTGAGGTGTGGACGTGAATGGTCTCTTCGGCCATCATTGCGACGATCTTTCCTCGACTCCGTTTGGACTGACGTTAACCGTTGGGTTGGACCGTTGAGGTCTTCCTCGTCTGCTCTCACCTCGGCACAATAGGCGTTGTGAATCTCTTCCCAAGTGGTGGGAGGATATTTCATGAGTCTGCTCAGCAATTTTCTGGTCGCCCTCGACCCATTACTATTCAACCCATTTTGGAAGGCCGCAACTGCCATCCCTTCTGATACATTTGGCAAGATCATTCTAACTCTGTTGAATCGGGCGAGGAAGTCCCTGATTCCTTCGCCGGGCGATTGTCTGACGGCAAGTATGTCATTCACCCTGACCTCCGCCTTCTTAGCCCTAGCATGGGCGGTGACAAACTTGTCGGCCATTTCCTCGGAAGTTGTTATTGACCGTGCTGGTAACTGTGAGTACCATGTTAGGGCTCCCCCTGTTAGGGCTACACCGAACTTCTTCAGCAACATTGATGGTACCTGCTCCTTGGAGAGGTCGTTGCCTTTTACCGCTATGACGTAGTGAATGATATGATCTTCGGGGTCTGTTGTGCCGTCATATATCTTCAAATAATGGTGGCATTTTGAAGGTCTTGGGTATGGCATGTGGGGCTGCCTCCACGCTTTACGGTTGTTCGACGAACCGGACGACATCCCATTTTGGTAGGAGTTTTGGGGCGCCCGGTATCTTATCAACCTTTTCTTGGTGCTCCTTCATCTGGTTGCGGATAGCTTTGTTCTCGTTTTCCATTTCTTCCATCTTCTTCATAATGGATTCAAGTGCGTCATTACCTGCATCAACAGTAGTGTGAGTGTTACCTGTTGGGAGAGGAGCGGATTGCTCGTTGATGGATGTTGTAGCGTTTGCTCGTGCGGCGCTCCGACTTGCCCCTTGAACGGGTTCGTCGAGGATGTTTCTCAGAGTACTCTTTAGCCACGCCTCAAGTAGTTTTTTCACTACTGGTGGCGCTTCCTCGGTTATGGACGTGGAAGCCCCACTTTCGCGTGAAGCGGTTACACTCCTATGAGGAGGAGGTGAGTCACTTCGCTTTGGTGTAACGCTTGGCGTCACATTCTCTTCGTCTTCTCTGTCAACCTCTTTGATGGTGTTCATGAGGTTGGCAGTGACATCCACTACGGCTTTCATTCTTTCTTCTCCTTTTCCTGCCATTGTTAGTTTTTGCAAACGAGGAAAAGATGGTTTTTGTGTGTTTTTTTTATATCTAGAAGAAACTAAAAAAAATTAACTAGAAAACTCCCCATAGACGAATTAATGAGAAAATAGAGGGTGAATTCTAGTTAAAGATAATAACTACCAGATCTGAAGATTTAAGGGTCGTTTGGTAGGGTATATAAGAATAGTGCGGAATAAGGTGTATTATTATTGCATGGGCAAGCATTAGTTATGCATATATTATTTATTATCTACTGTTTGGTGTGGTGTATTAAATTATAATCCATTGCATAATTTTTAAGAAAAATAGTTGTTTACAAAAATGCCCTCCATATTTTTTAGCTTTAAGGGACTTTAAGGATAATTTTGTCTATAATAATGATAATGCATGCATTAATAGCATTGGTATTACTAATGTCATGATTTTCTATGCATTAATTTTGCATAGGATAATGCCAAGTATGATGTATAACTAATACAAGTATTAGTTATATACAGGTTGAAAAAATGTACCAAACAAAGTATGAGTACTGCATAGAGCTAATGCTTGCATTAGTTTTTCTAATACCTCCTACCAAACGACCCCTTAGTGTGCTAACAATGTAGGACTGCGGCCAGAAGTATTAAATGTTGGCTAATAGTGCCCAATGATTGTCAATGAATGCAATAAAGCGTGTAGAATGAATACAAATGATGACAATAAATGTAATAAGGAAGAAGTTGTCACAAAAATGTTAGATGACTTGGATGATTCTCCTTTCTCACAACAACGTGGGATAATATAAAATGAAGATGAACACGAGACCCTTGGATCTTGTGAACGAAAATGTATATCTAGAACAATGGAATCAGTGGACAAGACAAGCTTTATATATATTATTTGTAGTCAATCTCTACAAGTGTGTTCTTATCTGAAAGTGAAGATCCCCTTTTTGTTCTTTATCTCTTCTTATTTATAGGAGATATTCCTAACAAAAACATTTTTGATACACTTGCAGCAATTTAAGCCAACTACTGTATTCCTTGATTTTAGTTAAAATATCCCTCACAAATTTCAATTCAACTATCTTTGCACACAAAGCACTCAGTTGACTATCATTAAAAGAAATTCGATAATTTAAGTGATTTTATTGGCAAGCCAAATTTGAGAAAAAAGATCGATCTAGTTCCAACGTTGTCAATTGAAGCTTCATCAAATATTTGTGTTGAAAATCAATTAAGTGTTGCTCAATCTTGTTGAAAAAAAAAATACATGAGATTTTTCTTTTAAACCTCCAAGTACAATCATCCTAAACTTACGATATAAGCTCTTCAAGATTCTTGAAACAACACCCAATCGAAATGATTTTGAGTTCGCAAACTGAAATTCCAGCTTTGAAGCTTCACTAGTGGCAACAATGAATATCCATCCATGTTTTCAACTTTAAAAGTAATTCAAAAATAAGCACGGTGGCTCATCACTTTAATTGTTTTTTCAACTTGAGATTTGGATGTGAAAAACCCACAGCAATAGGAATCCTCAAGTTTTCAACCATTCCAGCTCCCAAATATCAGTTTGTAATCCAGAATTAGATTTTGTAAAAAATCTGAAAGAAAAGAAGAAAGAGATGTTTAAAATCCCTAATTTTGTAGGTTTTGTTGGAGGTGGTATATGTTATGTGAAGATTTATGTGGTGTATATTATCCTATATATTATGTGAAGAAAGATTTACATATGTATATATATTTGTTTTTTATTTTTTGAAAGTGGACTAGCACCTTGTTTTTATGTAATTAAGGGTGGGTCTAATGTATATCTATGTAAATCTTTTCAATTTCACACATTTGCTAATCTTAGATTCAGCAATCATCAATTTAGAACGTTCACACGGAAAATCATCTTTCACTACTAGTCAGATATACAAATTTTACAACCGCCATAAAAAAATATTTAAGTGCTAGCAACAGACTAATTTGATAGCGAGAGACGTCCAATTTCACTCTCATAGCATCTGTTGCCAAAGAGTCCCCTATATCATCAGCAACTACGAACCGAACCACGAAAAAGATACTGCACTATAATGCATGAAACAGAGCAAGTGAAGATGTCAGCAGAAATTCCATTTGGCAGAAATAGAAGAGAATATATGAGCACCTTGTTATCATCTCTTCCTCTTATGCGTCTTCAATTGCTTGAAAATAAAGCTGATTGCTTCCTTTAGTGTGGCCTTCCTTTGTTCCTTGAAATTCCACAGCTCAGGGATCACATATCTGCCACTGGGATTGTATTCCTCAATCTCCTTCAGAGCTTCAGTTACCGCATTGTAAATTTCATCCCCCCATTCCTCCTTGAGCTTTTTTAGCGCTTCATCATCCTCATCAATCACTTTCTGCAGTTACTTGCAAAATTAGTTAGATACTCAAAATGGCTGCCAACATGACAAGAAATATGCTTCTTTCTTTCAGATCGTTGTGGAGCAGTTAGGATAGCAAATTTAGGGGACAGATTCACAACTATTCTCTTTTTGCTGGCATCAAATAGGAGTTTGGTTCTCTGTTTTCTTGCTATTACCTTACGTAACTAAAGATTATGGTCTAACTAAGTTTTGCCACCTTTACCCAAAGATAAAAGATGACTGTCGTTGAGAAGACCATGAAACTAATAGCCAGCAAGAGAAGTTCCTCATTCTTTTTAGTAAACCCATGAGGATTACATTTGTACATGAGATTGGGTGTACGTTGTAGACAAAAAATATTGATATACTTCTTGTATATGGCATATGGGAATTTCCCCACGTTAATGAAGTACTTTACATTCTCAAAAGAAATCCTCCTTTCTTTAAACGTCAGACATTTATGTGCAATGCACAGCTCTTAACCTAAAAGGAATAATATTGGCAGCAATAACATAATAAAACAAACAGGCATAAGGAACAAACCTCAGCCTTGGACTCGTCAACCATGAAAGTTTTAAATGGATGCCAATCAGAGTCTTTTAATTTTTCCTGCCAAAGAGAACACAGTTCTAAAGCCTTGATCTCAGCTTCCTCATTTGGGAACCTTTGCTTGCATGCATTCTGAAAAGCTTTTGAATCGATTTCCCCCATTCTTCTTATCCCAATATGGGAGCGCCCGCTGGTCAAGAGCTCATTCAATCCCTAAAAAGATGATAATTGATAAAGATTAAGCAGCCAATAAGCAGTGTGCATTAACAAGGAGAAGCTCCAACACCAAACAAGGTTTTTAACCGCATCGCATAACATAAAATCTTACTGTCATAGTGCCATTAATAGTGAATCATACCGTAATTAACGTGCGCCGAGCATCTTGTAGCTCATCATTACTCCTTCGCTCCTTCGCTAGAAGGGTTTGATTCAAGGATTCCAAGTCTTCCATTTCTTCCATTTTCCCAACCAGCTCCTCATTCATCTCCTTGATTTTATTTTGCACAGCTGCATCGTCGTCACCTCCTAGATGCTTCATAACTTCTAGTTTTCCTTTAAGTTCTGCAATTTCCATTTCCAGCTTCTGCTTGGTATCATTCTCTCTTTCTAGCTCAAGTATCTTTCTCAAAGCTTCCTCCTTCTCTCTCTGCACATGTAAAAGCACTAATAACTAAAACAATATTGAAATAACTCGAGTGGAGACTATTTGCAAAGTAACAGTAGCAGAAAACCCATTGCCAGGTTTTTGCGGGAGGAAATGTATAACACAATTATTTATTTAATATATATATATATGTGTGTGTGTGTGTGTGCGCGCACGTGAGTGTGCGTGTACACAGACGGGAGACGGGAGAGGGGAGAGAGAGAGAGAGAGAGAGAGAGAGACGGGGTTATGAATGCAGCACCTTATGTTCTTCAACTAGTCTCAACACATTCTCATCAGCTTTCCTTTGTTCTGCAGAGGCCATTTGAAGTGCAGAGTTTCTTACGTCATTCTGAAAGTCCACAACGATGTTCAGGATCCTTAAAATGTAAGCAAGTGAATTGAAAAGCATTGAATGTATTTTCCAGAACAAATTCTTCTAAAAAAGAAGAGGAAGCTACAGCATTTTATTCTACTTCACACAATATACAACGGTAAGTAAGCTGACAACCAAAATCCAGAAGAGTGTAACTACCTACATTATAATAATGTAAAATATCAGACAACTTTGATCACCTTTTGCTTCTCCTCATCCAGCTTTTGCTTTTCTCTTTCAGTTAAGGTCTCACGTTTGTTCAATTCTCTGCTCCAAATATCTAGCTGCTTCTTCTTCTTCTCCAGCTCTACACTTAACATCTCCTGCTCATGTAGGACCTTCTGTACATGCTCCCGTGCAAGGCGTTGCATCTTCCTTGTTTCTGTATTTTAGATTTCAGTTATACAGGAGGCACGATAGCAGTTTCTTTAAACACAAAATACAAAAAATACTAGTCCCATTTCTTTCTCCAGAAAGACTTTCTTGAATTCCTGATTTATATCAAACCGATGGCCTAGAGTTCCTTAGAATTCCTTTAAAGCAATCCTGGAGACATTTAAAAGTAATTGACATGTAGAAACAAAGGAAACACGTCAATGGAGAACATGTGTGATGTATAATTTCAAGTCCAAATACTCTCATCATATCAATGGAAAATGTCAATTTCCTAATACATAAAAGAAGGAACATAATTATCACATATAATTGCACAGTCAAATGAAAATAGTAAAACGGATGGGTTTATGACTGGGAACCTTCAAAGAAAGAACGATGTAGTATGTCTTTCTCCTCAAGCATCTGCCTAAGAGACAACGTCTTTAAATTAAACTGTATCTGCAGCTCATCCAGATTTTCATTTTCCATATCAATCTCGTTAGCTAGAGTAGCTACGACTTTATTCCTATCCTGGGTTTCTTCCTTGATCAGGTCAGATATAGTCTTTAACTCCCCCTTTCCACGGAGGTATTCTCCTATTGCCCCTTCTGCTCTAAAATCATCTTCCCGAGCAACCCATCCATAAATATTTGAACTGGGGCAACTTTTATGGGCACACCATTCTTTTTTACTGCAGCGCCTGGCTTCAAAGGATTTCTCAAATTCCATTGCATTATTGAAACCAGTCCAATTCCTATCAAAAGTCACAATAGCTTCAGACACCAGCGCTTGGTTATCATGGAAAAGCATAATTTCCAAGGGCTTATACAAGGAGAATTTTTTCAACCAATACTCCTTGTTGTCCACAGATTCTCCATCTGCTGTTTCTTTTGATATATTGACAACAACTGCAGTCCAAGGCCAGCAAAATACTTCTGTTTGCTCAGCTTCTGTGTGCTCTGGTGTGACAGCACGTGGGGGTACTGGCTCAGCCTCATTAGCTAGGTCAGATTCCAAGTACTTTGCAAGTGCCAAGTGGTTTGCTTTTTGTTTTGCACCTAAACGAGCACCTTTACCTGCACCAGAAGCATGTTGAAGCAGTTCATTGTACTTGTAATCTTGCTTTTTCCTCCCAGCACAAAAGGGGCATCTGAGAGACCCATTTGGACCCTTCACTTTGTATTTTCCAGCTCTCAGTTCTTGATAAGGTTTCTCTATATAATCACTAATCTCAGAATCGCTAAAATCTGATTCCTCATCTGAGCTGCTCATCTGATTGAAACACAAAGCAAGAGTCAATTTTCAGAGAAGAACATAATACAGACAAATAACAAGCAAATTAAGTTAAAAGCCAACAAGCAACTTAAGGAAAATATATACCAGAGATGTTAAAAGCAGAATATGGTGGCAGAGGATACAAATACACATAGGCAAAACACTGACAATCACAGTGTCACACCTCCTTTTTACTAGCCCGGAAGGGTATAGGGAGTTTTTCCAATTAAAGTGACATAATCGATTTTGGGATTTATTTATTTATTTTTCAAAGTAGCCACCCGGATTTTTTACGGTGTTCCGGGACACCATTTATTTATTAAAATCCCAAACCGAGGAAATTTTTGACTCTGTTAAAAATGTGTGCGAACCAGAAATCCGAGTAAGGAATTATGTTAACCCGAGAGAAGGTGTTAGGCACTCCCGGGTTCCGTGGTTTTAGCACGGTCGCTCAACTATTATTATTGGCCTATTTATCTGATTTTAGAACATTGTTTGAAACCTACGTGCATTTATTCCTTTTAAACCGCTTTTAATAATCCAATTGTTATACAACTAATTATTTGGTTACACATTGCGAATTGTGTCACGGGAACCGTAACCACGATCCACAACATTGTAACGACCCGGTCGGTCGTTTTGAGAGTTAGAGCCCCGATCCCCTAATAACTGCTTTCCCCATGTCTTATTATGTTAATGGAACGTGTCGGGGCGTTGAGTGGTGAAATTCGGAGTGATTTTGGTCACATAGTCCTTTGAAGTGAATTTTAGCCTTAGAAATCGGACTGTAGCTAGAGTTGTGTGAAGACGGATCCGGAATGGAATTTCGTAGACTCAGTTAGCTCAGTTGAGTGATTTCGGGGTTAGGAGCGTGTTCGGATTGTGTTTTCGAGGTCGGATGTAGATTTAGGCTTGAATTGGCGAAAGTTAGAATTTCGACGATTTCGACCGATAGGTGAGATTTTGATATCGGACTCGGAATGGAATTCCGAAAGCGAAAGCAGGTCCGTAATGTCATTTGTGACCTATGTGCACAATTTGAGGTCATTCGGATAAGTTTAGATGTGTTTCGGCATCGAGTGTGAATTCTAGAAATTTCATAAGTTCGTTGGCTTGAATCCATGCATATTTGATGATTTTGATGTTATAGGTTATGTTTTTAAGGCTCGACCAAGTTGGAATGAGGTATTAGGATCGGTTGATGGTTTTGGTTGAGGTCACGGGGGCCTCGGATGTCCAAACAGGTATATTTTAGCGTAGTCTTCAGCTGTTTTTCTGTTTTTAGAGCAACAGCTAATTACTCAGTGCGATCGCGTAGAACAAGTTTGGGCCCAGCTATTCTGGTCAGTGCGATCGCATCATGGGAGTCGAGCCCGCATAAGGTCAGTGGGTCGGGCAGGGGGAAGCCTTACTCTGTGCGTTTGCGTGGGCCTCGCTGCGGACGCATAGGGTCCAGCCCAGTATGCTCCGCGATCGCAGGTGCTATTGTGCGACCGCACAGTGTCCATTTTAAGGGAGGTGAAGTTACCCTATGCGATCGCATCCTTTAGACCGCGATCGCACGTCACATCCTTTAGACCGGAGAATATTAAACCCATTTCGAGGGTTTAAGCCTATTTTCACCATTTTCGAATTTTGGAGCTCGGGAAGGGCGATATTTGAAGACTTTTGCACCTGGTTATTTTGGGTAAGTGATTTCTAACCATCATAGGTTAATTTCCATGATTCTAATCTTCAATTCCACCTTTAATTTTGAAAATCTTGAGTAGAAAATGGGAAAATGGGAAGAAACTTCATAGATCGAATTATGGGATTTTGATTGGGTATTTGACCTCCGATTTGAGAGATTCTTATACGGTTAGACTCGTGAGTGAATGGGGATTCGAAAAATGTAAATTTTACTCGATTCCGAGACGTGGGCCCGGAGGGCGTTTTGGGCAATTTTCTTAATTTCGCGTATTGGCTTAGAATTAAGTAGTTATTTTGATTCCTTGAAGTATTATTTACATTATGCAATCAAATTTATTAGATTCGGGCCACCCGGAGTTGGATACTCGTGCCAAGAGCATGGTACGAAGTTGATTTACGCATGCCTAACTCTGTGTTGAGGATTATCCCTTAGGCATTTTAACTGATTTTTTACTATGAAAACCCCGTGTACGTGAGGTGACGAGTGTGCACACGAGTCATTTTTACTAAATTTCATCTGTTCCTTCTATGGCATACCTCGTTTTCAATTCTGTTATTATTGCATATTGTTCAAACTGAGTATTAACTTAAGATTTAAACATTTTCAGCCGTTTTTACCTGATTTTTCACGTATTACTGCTATGTGAACCATGTTTAGGTATTTTACCTTATGTTTACCTACTATTTTTCCTAAACTGTTCAATTACGCTACATTTGGCATACATCTTGCATTGCATATTTAAATTGGGACTACGGATAGAGATCTGAGAGCTTTCCCCATGTACTGCATTGCATATTTAATTTGGGACTACATACTGAGATTCGGAAGATTTCCCCCTGTATCGCATTGCATGATTTTGTTGAGTTATATGTTGTGCTGAGCCGAGAGTTATTTCAAATCCTTCTTCCTAGCTTTATTTCAATTCTCTGTTTATTTTTGTTATTTTCAAACTCAGTAGAGCCGCAACCTGACCTCGTCACTACTTGACTGGGGTTAGGCTTGGCACTTACTGGGTACCGAATGTGGAGTGCTCGCGCCCTTCTGCGCATGTTTTTCCCAGGTGCAGATCCAGGTACCAGCACCCGGCACCGGAGTTAGGAGTATTAGCAGCTATTTGGAGACCGTGAGGTACTTCTGCCGCGTCCGCAGAACCTTCCGAGTCCCCTTTCTTATCTTAGTATAGATATAGTTCTCCGACAGAATTGTTTTCCAACTTCATTGTATAGAGCTATAGTATACAGCTTGTGACATTGTTGACATTCCGGGTTTTGGAAAGAGAAAAACTGTAAATGCCGAGCGGCTATAGTTTATAGTATATCACTTAATTACTCTTTCTGTCATTATTTTTGCCTTACTTTCCGCAATTTAGGCTTACCTAGTCGTAGAGACTAGGTGTCGTCACGAGACCGATCGGAGGGTTAATTCGGGTCGTAACAAAAATAAAAACTTACTCTTAATTAATTAAAATATACTATTAAAATAAAACTAAATATTAAAAGTGAAAATATTTTTTGTAAATGCTAAAAAGTACAGTATCTCGGGGAGGGTCAAAAATTACGCGTCTACAATCGAAGGAATCAATTCCTCAGAAAAATTCACGCGATTGAAGCAGAGCAACCATGGGAAACACATTTGCTAGCACACCTTCCAATTCATGCGTAAATCCTTGAGTAACTGGAGCTGGAGCTACAGGAATAGGTGGATCTGGTGTTGGTACTCAAGCTCGCATTGAATTTGGAGTTGATTTGCTGCATAATCATCCTCTATATCTCGGACCTACGGATACGAGTGGAGCACATCTTATTTCCTTTCAATTGACTGGTACGACCAATTCATTAACTCAGCATGTGCAAGTTTATTCAAAGAGCTTGGAATAATTCACCAGACAACATGTGTTTATAACCCTCAGCAAAATGGAGTAGCTGAGATGAAGCATAGACATATCCTAGAAGGTGCCAGAGCTATGAGATTCCAAGCTCATATTCCTCTCGAGTATTGGGGCCAGTGTGTGTTGAATGTTGTGTATATCATAAATAGAATGCATAATCCAATTCTAAGTGGATTGACTCCTTTTGAGAAGTTATACAACAGAAGTTCATCACTGCATCACATAACAATATTGGGGTGTCTATACTATGCAAAAATGTGCAGGAGGAAACTTTATGAGCAGGGTAATACCAACAGTGCTAATGGGCTATTCTGGCACAGAAAGGATACATTCTTTTAAATCTGGCTAACAATATTTTCTTTGTCAACATGGATGTTATATTCAAAGAGGACATCTTTCCTTTTCATCATTCCAAGTCCCAGCAATTTCCTGTCTTTAGTCAACAATCAGAACCCGTCTATAACTATGCACCTGCCACGGGGGCCATGGTTCCTATGCCTCATACATCTGACAGTACTCATCCTTCTAATGATGGAGAGATCAATATATTTGTAGAGGATATGCTTAAAAATGATGCTAGTGAGGAGACTGAAGGAGTAATCCAAGAAGAAGAAGGATCATAGGAGACTAACAGGCAGTATCGCAATTCCAACATTTCCAACAACAAATCTATGAAGAAGTAACCTACTGTGCACCTATACATAGAATCTGATTTAATACATATTTGAAACCCACTGTGAATCTGTGAAGCGGCATCCGTTGATGAGTGGTTATACAATGGTGGTCCTTATGAACTAATTGTTCTACACTTCTTACTTGGTGTAGCTTGTTACATGGGTCGTGAGTGGGATCTTTTACTTTTTAACCGCTTTTAGTTAAATATTTAACCATTTTTAGTATTTATGAAATTTGTTTGAATCACGCGCTCGTTTGTTTTTGTACACATAGTGAATCGCGCCACGTGAAATGCACCCGCGATTTACAACATGTTAATTTTTATTATTATTTGAAGTTCTGGTAGAGTCACGTGAAATGCACACTCGAATTGGGATATACGTATCATGACCACGCCACGGGAACCATACCCATGGCCACGATGATTTATTAATCGTGCCAAAAGCAAGCTACGATGTTGATTAATTATTTTCCTAAGGTTTTGAGATTTGTTGTGAGGTTATTGATTATGGATATAGAATTATTGTGGAAGAAATGTATGACTTCAGCTACCATGAAATTATTTATAAAAAAATGACACTTGAAGTTAAAGCTAATGTTACAACCTAACCTTCAAGAATTTGATAAACAGTCCATAAATTAAATGAAACAAATAATTCCCTACATTAATATTATCAACTACTCCTACCAACTTAAGAGATCAAACTGATGAAAAGGAAACATTCTTCCATGATTCTTTACAAGATTCGGATTCAATAAATTCTGCAAGCTTGGGATTTGGTTTAAGAATTTTCATCACAGCTTCTCTTACTTTCAGGGTCTGTAATTTGAGGGTTTAGACTTCCAGTTTTAATATCGTTACAAAGAATAGGCCAATGCTTTTCGAGAAAATTGAATAGCACGAATAAATCCAGAAGCAAAAACAGCACCAACAGAAGAACTTGAGTATTTTGGCAAAGGCCACAAAGATTTTTTAGCTTATAATTTTATAAACAAAAAGTACATTCCTATGTAAACCAGGCACAAATTGATCCATTACTGGCATCAGAAGGCACAAAAACTCTACCAAATTATTGCTCTACTTGCTCCAAATGCAACCATTCTTTAATCAAATTCATACAGTTGAGGTGTTGTACACTAATTTCTATATTTTAATTCAAGTTAAAGGAACATTATGCATGATTCCCAGATTTGATGAAATTTCACTCATCGTCACAAACTTTCATCGTGATTAAGCTTCTATTTATTCAAATTATTAAACACATATTCATCATCCGACATGCTTATCTAAAGTAAAGCAACAGAGTCGACAACAAAAATAGGAAAAAACTGGAGACGAAAGCAATTGATATTTCATTTATTTGAATAACAACAATCAAAGAACTGGGAGTGTACATACCCAGTATGTAAAAACGAAGGCGAAGGCAAGATGAAGCTCAACAAAACAGAAATAGCTACGGCAGTAGTCCACGGCGAAATCAACCTTCAGCGCTTTAAAATCCAGGAAAAAAGCTCCCAAAAATTCGTTCTCACCTTCCGCGGCTTTTAATCATTGAAGGCGTGGGTCTATGAGAGTGACTGAATGGAAAGAGCATGGAGATGAAAGCGAGATGAGAGAGATGGGAGTTTAGGAAGGCGGCTAGGGTTGTTTTTGTTTTCTGTTAGAAGGTCTAATTCCTAAAGGGGTCTTTCAATTTTGAGACCATGAGCACGTTTGGATTGGCTTAAAAAAATTAGTTTTATAAGCAGAAATAACTTTTAAGCCAAAAAACAATAAGTTGGGGTAGTCCAGTTTATTATTTTTGACTTGTTTTAACACAAAAAATAAACTAAAAAGAACTTAAAAAACAGATTTAACTAGCTTGAAAGTCAATCCAAACACCCTCTAGATGATGTATTCGTGGATGCACTGGCCAATTATTGCTTTTTTTTCTTGTTGTTTTATAGGCTTTTGTGTAATAACGTATAGAACCACGATTACATATATTGTTATTTATCTTTTACAAATGTGCATTTTAATTTTTCTGAAATCATATTACTATACCAATAAGTTTGAAATACTTGTCAAAGTTTAATGATTAGATAATAGTCAAGTATAATTTAAATTATTTCTACATAGGGTCTACACTTTTCTATTTTAAAATTTTTTTGTACCACTAAGTCTTAAATTAATTACTATAAAATAATAATAATTAAAAAGTTAGTTAAAAAATAAGCCGTCTGATTGTTTAATAATTCATTCCATATTCAAGAAACACCATATGTCAATGAAGATGCTATATTTAACCAATTCCGGAATCAAACAAAAAAACTTATCCAGATGATAAAAATTATATTAATCGTTTTCACACAAATTAACTAGTCCTAACCCCTTATTTCTTTTCCTATTCTTGATTTTCTATTTTTACCATCTGCTCAACTAATTTGAACACCAACAGACAACATCTAAAATTGAGTACAAAGAGGCAAAACATACTTTTGAATATTCATCCAATCAAGCTCAAACACAAAAATTAAATGAAATAATCTACATGTTTAAACAAATAAGATGAACACACAAAGATAGGA
This sequence comes from Nicotiana undulata, assembly GCA_005239495.1. Classification (NCBI taxonomy): domain Eukaryota; kingdom Viridiplantae; phylum Streptophyta; class Magnoliopsida; order Solanales; family Solanaceae; genus Nicotiana; species Nicotiana undulata. The sequence goes on along the minus strand of ML273785.1, from coordinate 5,191 downwards.
AAATAAAGATCCGAGATAGAAAACGAGAGACGGACCTTGAAGAAAAAGAACAGAGTTCCAAAGTTATCTTGCGACGGAACCGTGAACGAGAACTCGAATCGGCACCGGAAAGCTCGAAACAAAATCGACCTCAATTAAATTCCATTGGATTCCACGGTTTCAAAATCGAAAATCAGAAAAGAAGCTGAAATCTCGAACGGCATGAACAGAAAATTCGGTCCGTCTCCCTCAGTTTTAGCCGTCTTTTTTTCTGTTCGTGTGTGTGTTCCGTCGACACATCAACGAGAAGAGAAAGGGACGAATGATGCGAGTGGAAGAGGGTGACAATGTTGAATGGTCGTTGGCTGGCAAGTTTGACAGAGGAAGGTGGAGAAGAGGCGGGGTGACTGCTGGTGGTGTAGAGGAGGGTCTGTCCAGCGGCGTGATTCCTGGTTGCAGCTGGTCCGGCGGCTGTGAATTTAGAGGGCGGCAGTGAGGGGAGGGGCGAGGCCGCCCAGTGTTTGTGTAGGTGGTCAGGTGTGTTATGAGGGATGGTGGTGGCCGGCGATTTTGAGAGGAAGGGAGATGATGTGCCGCCGTTCTTTGTAGAGGGGTTAGGGACTGAAGGTTGTCTCCCTTTTGTAAGGTTATGTAGAGATAGGGTTATATGGTTATTAGGTTATTTTGGGTATTGGGCTTGAATTTTGGAATTGGGTTGGGTCTATAAAACTATATATATAGAACCCGCTTCTTTATCAGTTCCTACCGTAAGCAACAAACTGTAAAGACAAACAGTAAGGGACTTGGTACTCTACCAGTTTCCTCAATTACACAGAGACAGCAAGTAGAAGAGACGCAAAATTTTTACGTGGAAAAATCACAACTCGAAGGGACAAAAACCACGACCTACACTGGTAGGATTTCAACTTCACTAACTTGTAATCTCAACTATTACAAGCCACTTTGTAATGACTCTCTTACAAAGACTTCAACACACTAACTTGTAATACACTTATTACAAGCCACTTTGTAACTCACTAGTTACAAAGACTTTAACTTATGACTACACTAGTCACAACACAAACACGGATTGTTTATGATTTTGAGCTTCCTAAAACAAAACTTCTAAGAAAGCAAGATAGGAGTTACAATGAAGAACAAAACACAAGATTACAACTCAACTAAGGACACACATATACTCATTGTAGAACTGGTCCGTAGAGGAGTTGTCTTCTTGTTCTTGACACACTTGAGTCTTCAACAATGGAGCAGATCTTCAAATGCTATGAAGATGGTGGTAGATACCCAAGTGAATATCTAGTTTTTCTTCAACCAAGATATTAAAGACCTTACCACATTCCAAAAAGAACCATATCTTGAGAGTACACTTCACAACCAATGGGAAGTGACTGTTGCACTATTACTACATTGTAGCGTGTACAGTTGCAGGCAGTCACTTTTCTGTCATAACTTTTTACATCTGTAGAGTTGACCTGTACTTTCGTCTGTGAGTCCGTCAAGGGACCAGGTCCCTCTGTTGTTCTTATGAGTTCAACAGTACACTGCCCAGATTTCTTCATGCACTGTGCAAGCAGTCACTTTCTGCTATTGCTTTCCAACTGTAAAGTTGACTCGTACTTCTGTCAGGGGAAGGTCAAGGGATTAGGTCCCTAAACTGTTTCTGGTGGATCCAAGAGTATACTGCCCAGACTTCTTTGAGTTCATGCTGAATGATTATGCCGTACATGCATCAGGTCCTTTATCTGGTTCTTCACATAAAGATTGTTAGATCATCAAAACATAACACTAACCCATCAATTTCCCCCTTTTTGATGATGACAAACTTCTAAAATTGATGACTAGGTATAGAGTCTAACTTAACCAGATAAAGTACCAGGACCCCATATTGTTCCCCCTGTCTTTGTGCTTCCCTCTGGTTGCGCATCAAGTCCTTTATCTGGTTCTTTACATAAAAGTTTGTTAGATCAGCAAAACAAAATACTAACCCATCAATTTCCCCGCTTTTGATGATGACAAACTTTTATAATTGATGAGCAGTTATATAATCTAACTTAACCAGATAAGAGACCAGGACCCCATATTGTTCCCCCTGACTATGTGCTTCTCTCTGCTTCCCCCTTAGTTCCTGCCCACATTATCAACAGAGACCAGGTCCCCATATTGTTCCCCCTGACTATGTGCAACTTGCCCTTGCCCACATTATCAATTATCATCTTCCCCCTTTTGGCATCATAAAAAGGCACAAAGAAACAGAAAGCACAAATAAGTCTAACATAGCTAACTCATGCCCCATGTGTGCACACAACATGATAGAAAACAGAAGTAAAAGGAAAACAAGCATTGTCCTTAGCAAGAGAGAAGCAGATTCATGGATTATAATCTTTTTAAATTCATCAGGAGCAGTGAAGTTGGAATTTAACATCCCATCACACACACAAAAAAAAAAGCCACCAACAACCACAACATCACAACATAAGACAACTGGACATTGAGAGGAGCCTAGAGGGCACTAGAAGAGGAAGGCTTGGAGGAGGAGCCAACACGCAAATATGGTCCCCTTCAACAGTGAAGAGAGTTGCATAGAATTTCTGCACCTCATTTTCATATATCGTGGGTACATCCCCCCTAAACAGATGATCCCATTGTTGGAAATCCACTATCTCTAGAACTTGCCTCATCCCTGCCATCACAGAAATGTCCGGGTCAAACATACAACCCCCACAAGACTCTCTCGCGCCCAACAACCACTACTCTTCACAGATGATACACCCTTTTTTTTTTTACAACTTCCTCAGAACCTCCAACCACAGACTTCTGGACCTTTGTAGATCTTTTCACTAAGGAACTAGGTTCCTCCACAACATCTTTATCAATCTCAACCACTGGAATGTCCTTGTCAGCCACAACTTCCCTTGCTACATCAACCTCTTCTTCTTTTTCTGAAGTTTTGCAACCAGGTAGAAGGTCGCTTGGAAGAAGACTCATGAGTAACTGCTGGCTTGCAAAAAATCTCTCAGAGGTACATAAATGGGAGGAATAGAATCCAAGGGGTTAGTGTATAAGATGGGTTCCTGGGTTGTTTCTCCTGAAGGAGAATCAGGTTCTCCAACAAGCTTTTCTATAACTATGTCATGAACCGGAGACTCAAAAAGAACCATAGTCCCCCCATCCCCTAAAAATGGAGTTTCTTCCCTCTGAGACTCAAGAAGGGGGGAGTCTCTTTCATTCATTAAGCAAGGGTAGGAGTGAGAGGGTTTTATAGAAAGAAGGGTAATAAAAAGGGGTAGAGGAACGGGTTCTAACAGACGCACAAACACTGAAAAGTAGGATGGTGTGGATGTTGAAATAATTCTGTTATCTTTTGAGAAAAGCAAGAGAATAACACATTACTACTAACCTGTGGTACAGGAACCAGGTTTCTGACCTGTTTTTGTAAAATTTTCAGCTTTCTCTTGCAGTTCAACGCCGTACCTTTAGCTTCTATAATCATCATGTGTGTCTACCTGCAACGGTATTGATGTGAGTTAGGCTTAGTGAGAAAACACTTTAGCTAACTGTACCTGAGTGTGACTCCCATAGCCAAAGAAGGAGAACCAGGTCCTCAATTATGTTTCATCAACCCTAGTGCTATCCTGTTTCTCTCAATTTTTCCATAACCTGTGGAGTGCCTTGCACAGCATCTCCAACTCTTTATTCAGCTTCAGTGGAAGTAATTGGGGTACCAGGTTCCTCGTGTGGATTTGAGGAAGAGGTTGTATTTTCTTCACTTACTTTTCTCTGCCACATGCATCAAAAACTTTGTGCTCCTTGGACTTAGAGTTAGGCAGACCACGAACCAGGTCACTCTGTATCAATCTATTCAAGAGATAAAAGCTTGCATGACCCAATTTGTTGTGCCACAGTTCTGCATCATCATCAACTCCCTTCAAGCAGCTCATATCACCAGCATTTTTTTTTTTTGCCAAAGGATACATCTCCTCCTTGCAGGGCTTTCAGTGAGAGAAAATCCATGGTGTTCCCAATCATGTGCTTTGAGCATCCACTGTACATGATCCATTATAGTCCTATTCCTCTCACTGTTCCCTGCACATATGAAACAAGGGTTAGATTTAGGAACCCAAACAAGTTTGGGTCCCTTGTAGTTAGGAAAAGAGTGAATAAGAGCTCTTCTAGTCCATGCACGCAAGAATCGATTTTTCTTAGTGGGACCTGGTCCCTTCTTAGCATTCCTCTTATCAACAAACATTTTGTTTTTCTGAACTGATTGATCCCTGGCAGGGCAGCTTTCTTTGAAGTGTCCATTGTTCCCTCAGTGGGTACAGAGCCGGTTGTTTGTAACAGTGACATACTTGTTGTGTGGGTTGTACTGAATTTTCTCCTTTTGAAACCCGATCCCCTGCCTGTTTCCACTGTTATTAAAGTACAAGGCAGTGATCGTATCAGAGGACCAGGTCCATTTCAGTGATTTTTCAAGATCAATTTTTAGTTTAACCATTTCAGCTTGAAGTTGCCTATTTTTCTCAAGTTCACAACATAGGCTTGTTTTTACATCATTTAGTTCCTTTTCAAGCTCAATGTGTTTCTCATTGGCTACCTCTTTTCCTTTCTCTATGCTTGCAGCCCTATGTTCACATTTGAGTCCCTCAATTGTTTCCTCTAGGTTAGTGATTATTACCAAAAGGTCATCTCTAGATTGCTCAGTTTCTCCTAACTCTATGGTCAAGGCATTCTTATCATCAACTAAATTGCAGTATGCATCAATAAGAACACTTGCTAATGACCTTAATTTCTTAGAAGAGTAAGACTTCAGATTTCTCTGAACATCCCTGAAATTTACCTCATCGTTGTCATCCTCTTCATCATCATCAGACTGGGCCATTAGAGAGAACACTAAGTCATACGCCTTGGCCTCATTATCTACTGCCATCATGGAATTATTTACTGCTTCTGGTTCCTCTTCTGATTCACTAGAGGAGTCTCCCCATGCAGCAAGAGCTTGCTTCACAACATTGTCAGCTGCACTTTTTCGGCTGAAGCGTTTGTCAGAAACCTGGTTCCTCTTTGCAGTTTTGTCAGAATTGTGCTTGTAAGGCTCCTGCTTCAGAAGTGGACAATCCTTGATAAAGTTTCCTGGCTTTCCACACTTGTGACATAGATCATAGTTTCTAGGCTTGCTCGAACTGCCTCTTCT
>ML273782.1:0-13945 GCA_005239495.1 Nicotiana undulata | reverse complement strand
GGTGGTTTAAAATAAAAGATAGGCATAAAAAATAAAAAGAAAGGAGGCCCCCTTTTTTAAAAAAATCCCCCCCCCCCCCCCCCCCCCCCCAAAAAAAAAGACTTTGCAGCACTATATTTGAGTCGTAGTTGATCTCGAAAAGTTTTACTCTTTGTTTCTCATTTTAAGATTACACAATCAAATCTCGTTTTCGCTCCCTAAATTTTGATTTTATTAGGTTTCACTTACTGGTAAGAGTCTTGCCACAAGAATACGGATCAACTTTAAGTTGCTGATTTCAGTTGAATGTTTATTTTGTTTTTTTCCTTCTATTGAGTTGTGCTCTGAGGTATTTGAAGTTTTAGGGCCGTGTGATTTTTAGCAGTGGTTCAGTCAGTTTCTTTAAATCTGTAACTTTGGGATTTGAGAAGGCTTGCTAAAATCTCTTTTTAGAGTGTCGGCAGCAACCAACTGGCATTTCTAGCTTAGTTTTTAGCTGCAACTACTTCTTCACAGCAAGTGTATTGCTACTTATTACCTCTCTGGTTCTGGCTGCAGTATTCCTTTTCTTATTTGGTTAGGAAGGAATAACAAAACTGACATTCATATGAATGTTAATCGCATGCTTATGAGAAAACCTACAAGTGGTGTAGATTATTATCATGTCAAGTCAAGTATTTGTGTGCAAGGGTTTGTATTCTGTCGTCGTAACATTCTGTTTATTTCAGCTTTATGACATAAGGGCTATGAAGGAGCTTGAATCATTCCGGGGACATCAGAAGGATGTGACATGTAAGAATTACCTTTTTGTTTGTGTATATATCTTATGCAATGCATACAGCACTAGCATGTCAAGTAGCGACCAGGTTATGGACTCGGATGAAAAATTTGTAGTTAGTATGCTGGTATTATTCTGTAAATTTCACCAAGGTATTGTTAGAAAAAGAAATTCAGATCACATCGACTAAAAGCAAATAATACAATTGGAGATAGTTGCCGAATTGTTTTTCCCAGATAAAAATCTGGGTTGTTAATCATGTTTAGCTTTTCCTACTACCTATGTCATGCAGAAATTTTAGTGCTTTATTTTGTCCCTTCAGATAATAATCACTCTTATTGTTCCACTTATTGTCTTGTTCCTCCACCATGCTTCCATGGTCGACTTTCAACTGCTTATGATACTTGCTAATTGCCTGTTTATTTTCATGTAACTGTGACAGCATTGGCCTGGCATCCGTTTCATGAAGAGTATTTCGTTAGCGGAAGCTTTGATGGTTCAATATTTCATTGGCTTGTGGGGTAAGTTCCTTGAAAATTCTTTCACTATCATCTATAAATCAGTTGTGCTCTTTAGTTTTGGGCATCTCTTGTGCGTTCAAAATATCGTTATATGACCTGGTTTAGAACATTAATCTTGATATATTTTACTTCTGTCAACTGTGCGCCATTGGAATGACAGTTTTTATTTGATGAAGTGACAGGATACCTAGCTATAGATCAGAAGAAGTGTTACTAATTGCTGTGCCGTAACATTAACCTTTTCTTTGTGCACTTTTGGCACCATTTAATAAAACTGAAGTTTGGTACTCCTCTCACTTTTTGGCTGGATTCAAATTGGGAAGAATGACAAATGACGAGTCAGAATGAATGTTATTGCTAATAGCCTAGACTTGTCAAGGAAACTTATGAGATGAAAAATTCTAGGTTATTCTTGGCAACTAGAAGTGGACATTGGAGATAAGACAGGGAACCTAGTTTTCTCTTTCAATTGCTCCTCTTAGCATGCATATCTTCGAGCTGTCATAACTTATAAAAACCAAAAAAAATCGACATACATGGTTATTCTCTGGCTTTCCCTTTCTCCTCGGAAAGTGTCAGATATGTGCTGCGAACTTGTGCGCTTTGGGAAGAATCATCTCCCTTCACTCAATTCTTTTTTATTTGCTATTCCCGTAAGAGGTGCACCTGAATATTTTTTGTCATATGAATGTTGCCCTATTTTTATTGAATAAACACATGTTTGCTTCTTTTGCTTCAAATCAAAAAATTCTTTCTACCCAGTACTGAGTCAGTGCAGGATCATCCTGCAGTTTCTGTAAAATGTGGGGAATAAATGAGCCATCTGGGCTACTTAGTCTGTCAGCCTCAACCAAACATGTGATGAGATAGTTTGGAATATGATTTCTCACTTATAAAATGAACCCATAAAGGCAATTAACTTTTATTAGTCTGATCCCACCATTTCCCCCTGTTATCAGTGACTCAGCTAGCTTCTAATAATTTTGTCTCTCTTGGCTTTTTGATGCTCTACCCACAGGCATGAAGCTCCTCAAGTTGAAATTACAAATGCACATGAAACTGGTGTTTGGGATCTTGCATGGCACCCCATTGGCTATCTCCTTTGCAGGTTATACTGCATTTTCTTAAACGGCAGCTCTGTTATTAAGTGCCGTTTATTACGTTAATACTTGTCTCCACTTGAACAAAACAATATTCTAAAATGCTAATTGTTAGAGTTCTTCTCATAAGCTGGTGTGCTTTTCTTCTATGCCTTGCATATTTAGACATCTGGTCGATCCATTGTGGTTGTTACTGGATATTGTTTTGAAGTTTTTTGTATTAGTGTTGCTTGGACCTATGGTGCTGAATCTTACAAAAATAAGCTGAAGCTGATTTCGAGAACTTGTTATATTTACCCTGCAATTCTATGCTCCTGTAAAAAACGAAGCATTCCCGAAATTTTGCTCTTTTCCCGTTTTCTTATAGAAGAGGTTCTTTAAATTCTGTTTTATTTTCTCTTTTCATCTCTGATAAGCTACTTGTAATCTTATACTATGCTTTTTCTTTCCACCTAATGTCTATTTGTGGATAATTATAGTTGTACATCTGACTTTGTCTTTTATCCGCACTAAGAAGTTTATCGGTCAGAGGCCGTGGGGATGACGGCTTCTGCTGTTGTAGTTCTTAAGTGTTTATGCGGGCTCTCAACTTTCTTTCTCCGTTAAGTTCATGTTTCCAACAAGGTGACTCTGATGTAGATATAAGTCTGAAGTTATATTGGTTGTGTGTATGTAATTTAGTTGTGTGTTCGACTATGGTCCTCGCTTATGTAGTAACTTCCTTTTGCTCTCGTGTATCTTGGCTTTAACTCCCATCTAGGGAACTTATCAAGCATATGTACAATTAGGAATAGCTTTTATTTGGTAAAATGGTCTAATGGCCCCTAAACTTGCACTGGATTTTAAAGCCGGCATATCAACTCCTGATTTTTCCATTTTGACACCTCAACTCGTTGACTATGCTTATGTGGCATTAGTCCAAATGATGTGGCTAAAGTGCGTGCAATTCAGGGAGCGTGAGTGTGATGATTTTTATTTAAAAAGGTTAAATTTAGGGGGCAAAAATTATACATAGCAAGAAAAGATAAGAAAATAAAAAGAAAAGAAAAAACTTGCCCCCTCCCCTACCCCTCACCCGTTTATGTTTCTTTTCCCTTCCCCATTCTCATCCGCCCCAACCTCACCCAATTTTTTCTTTCTCTCCAACTCCTTTCTTCCCCCCACCCCTTTTCTTCTCGTTCTATCACCAACAGTATTAACGCCACTCACCACTACCACTAGCAAAACTCCTCTATAAAACTCAGGCAACAAAGAAAAATAACGAGCTTTTCCCGGGAATTTCTTTGTCAATTCTTTCTCACTCTCACATCAAGTCTCCTCTCTCATTTCTGTATCCATCTCAGACCGGATAATTGTCGAGTTTTGGCTGGAAAATTCCTTTTTTTGTTTCAGTCCGTCCTAATGTTATCAAAGGCGAAAAGCGCAAAAAAGCTCTAAGATCCGTTGGGGGCTTTAAGCAACAACAACAACAACAAATCCAGTTTGATCCCAACATGTGGGGTCTGGGGAGGGTAGTCTGTACGCAGACCTTACCCCTACCTAATGCAAGTAGAGGTTGTTTCCAATAGACCCTCGGCTCAGGAAGGCTCAGGAAGGGTAAGAAGAAGAAGAAGAAGGAAGCAAGGAAAAAAAAATATGAAGGGAAAGCGCAAATAACCCCAGAAAAAACTACAAACTAGTCAAAGGACAGCCTGCCTTATTCTTCTCCCGTTCGGGACCCCTATTTTCTCGGAGATAGCCTGGTCTGAGCTAGAACATCAGATTCGTGAGCAAGAGCGTATTTCACAGCTGATTCAACAACAACCATTTTTTCTGGGGAACTTTCATATGAGTCTGTTCTTTCTTTTAATCCACTATAAAGGTTCAAAATTTTCTCCTGAATATAAAGGATAATTACATTAGCGTGGGCTTTAATGAAAAAAGGCGCAACGGGAGAAAAAATAAAAATATGCATGTAGTCCAAGACTAATCATTATAAGCATGAATAACAATATGTGGACAACGAAATTGAAAAAAAAAATCACGATAAAGTGAAATATCAATTGTTTAAGATCGCCTTTTCAGGATTACACTCATTGGCAAGGAAGAGTATGCCTTAGAGCTTTGATGCGACACTAAAGCGCCCACAAAGCGAGGCGAAGCGCTCAACGTCTTTTGAGCCTCGCTTCAGGGCTTAAGTGCGCTTTAAGCTCGCCTTTGACAACACTGGTCCTTCCTCTTCTTGATTTATCTTGGGTTTTCTCGCTTTCTCTTTCTCTTGAACATTAATGGATCCAAGTTCTTGAATTCCCTCTGCTTGAATCACTGAAAGTTGGATGCTTTTGTTGTTTTGAGGAACAGTACTTTGATAGCAAATCTCAAAAGGGTTATATTGGTTGTATTCTCTCTATTTTATTAACTACTATTAGTACTAAAAGGTTCGATTTTCCTATTTGTAGCTGAGATTGGGCGTGGGGTGGCTGAGATTTTTTATTTCGCGATGGTGGCTGAGAATTGAGATTCGGGGTGAAAGGTCGTTTCCAGTGGTGGTATGGTTTACTGTGTATAGGTGAAAGGGGTAGAAGATAGTGAAGGAAATTAACAAAGAAGAAATTAAAATTTTGATAACTTAACTTTTGAAAAATGGGACTCACAAATGACAAATGTCAAGCATAATGGTCTAAGCATATGACCTCTACTTCATGTCTGGCAATTGAGCTACACGCTCCGAAGAAGGGGTTTATTATGTGTAGTTTTATTGAATTGAGGTGTTAAAATGGGAAAGTCGAGAGTTGATAAACCCGCTTTTTAAAATTGGTGCAAGTTTAAGGGCCAAGTAGGCCATTCAGCCCTTTTATTATAGTGTTTCGAATTTGAGGCACTTATAGTTACGCTGAAAATAGTTGTTGGAAGATGTTAGAAAAGGTGGTAAGCTATGTATATTGGTTTATCTTATGTCATTTTATTGAGTAATTTATCATATATCAAAGTAGTCAATTTTTCTGGATAAATTATTTCAGAAGGTCTTCTTTCCAGAGCAGCTCCCAATGTCACCCTGTTTCTGCCTCAGTCTCAAAGAAAAATAAAAACTAAAAGAGTAGGGAATGGTTATCTTAAGTGCAACATGAATTGAGAATAGCTGAACATTTTCCTTTTCTTGGTAAAGGGTGAAGTTGTGGTTTGTATTGAACACCATTTTTCTAGTACAGAATCGATGCTGAACTCTGATATGAAAGTGCATTATTGACTATTGATATAGCATTTGTTGCAAATAATTTCATTATTATCGTAATAGATTCTCCTAAGTGAGCTATCCATTTTGATTTTGTTTCAACCTTTCTTGGGCAGGTAGTGTTATGTGTGCTTGTATTTAGCTTTTTAGGCTTGATTGTGTTTATATTTATTTAAATCTTGCAGAACCTCCATCGGGTGGAGTTATATTTTCTCCCTTCCTCTATCTACGCGTGTGAGGAATTGCATGTCACTGTCTTTCAGTGGCTTTTTCAAGCTTTTCTTGCTGTGTTCTTTCCTTTATCATTCTCGTTAGAACTAAGGAGGTCCTTAAGCTTCTCCATTACATAGTTTCTGCATCTCCACCAACAATGAAACATTTTACTGAAGTAGCCTAAGCAACTAGCTAATCGGTTTTGTTGCTGATGCAGTGGCAGCAATGATCAGACAACAAAGTTCTGGTGCAGAAATAGGCCTGGGGATCCAGCTCGTGATAAATTCAATTTGGGACAGCAAGGTTTTACTAATTCCTGTCTGTGTAAATAAATGTTATCTTTAATTTTTTTATGCTATTTATTGTGCTTCAGATTGTGTACCAGTTTGTTGTACATATATCGAGATTCAAGAGCATAGGGCTTTGTAGTCGTGGGGTAAAATCAGCTTGATTTTAAAGAAATTCTTGAAATATTATTATCTTTCTTTTTCTGTAGTCATCATTAATATTCTTAGTTTGACTCTCACTTTCAAGTTTCAACTACCAAAGTATACTTCTTAAATAGCCTCAGCACCGGTTTTGTGGTTGATTTCAGGTTTGGGTGATCAAAACAATGTTCTTGGTCGCATGCCTGGTAATTTTCCAGGTCCTGAGCCCCCATCGACTCCTGGAGCATTTGCCTCTGGCTTGTTACGAACTGAGGGTACAATACCTGGAGTTGGAGCTGCATTGCCACTATCGCTTGATTCATCTCAAGGAGAACAGAAGTCTTCCATGCCAGTTTCAATGCCTATAGGAGCTCCCCCTCTTCCTCCTGGTCCACATCCATCTCTTCTTGCGGGTAATCAGCAGCAAGCATATCAACAAAACATGCAGCAAGCTCAGCACCAGCAGTCACTACCTCAACAAATGACTTCTCATCCTTTGCAACCATCGAATTTGCCACAGCTGCAGCCTCCACATATGCCTCTAATGCCACATCCTCATTTGCCTCGGCCACCACACCAACTACAACAAGTAAACATGCCTGGCCTTCCGTCTTCAATGCCAGGTTCTGGACCCATCCAATCAATGCCTATCCCTGGTCCAATGGTATGGATCATGTTTCTGCGGGTCTTTGTGTCTATTTGCAGATGCATTTTCTTCCCCTTTTTTCCTGTAGATGTGCCGTGCATATCTTGATTCATCACCTCCTTGGTGCATCTTTAAGTGTAATGCTCTTGCTAATCAAATGCAAATAAATAAGCGTTCTATGTATTTTTTGTGTAGCATGCATTCTGATTTATATCTGTATTTATGTTTGCTTATCTTGATTGATTCTGAATTCATCTTCATTCGAACTCCCCTCTTTTAGTGAGAAGCCTCTTCTTCCCTGTAGATTTTCCAGATTCAAAGGGCAGCCTGGTGCACAAAACATCCGGCATTCATGCAGGGTCGGGAAAGGGCCGCACCCCCTAGGGGTGTGATGTAGACAGCCTCCCCTAATGCAAGCATTGTGGCTACTTCCATGGCTCGAACTAATGACCAATAGGTCACACAGAAAATCAAAAGAATTCGATATTTTGTGTAGATTTTCCAGATTCATTTTGTGCGAAGTGCTTACAAAACTTTGACATTATAAAATTAGTGTTATGAAATGAAACAGAGATTATCTTTTTATATGATTCCAGCTTTATTTTACTGATATTCTAGGTGAAGGCCGTAATAACTTCCGAGGAATTAGTCATGCGTTTGTATTGAGATGGGAGTTGTAGCTAAATGGTTACAATTTTTCTTTGCACCTGTTGCAGATATAAAATAAATTAGTAAAAGTGTCCCCTCCCTGAGCGTTTAAACTTTTAAATTAGACAGTTCACACAGTTCAATGTGGTATTAGAAAAGGCAGAGGGTCCTCATGCCTTGCCGCCATCGATCTACAAATATTTTCATGTGCTTGGCACAAGGAAAAAAAATCAGGGTTTCATGTGAGAGGGCAAGGTTTAGTGACATAAGATACATTAATACATGTGTCATGTTTCTAACTGCTAAAGCTTTACACGAGATGGTTCACGCTTTTCAACTTGCAGGGATCAAATTTCACTAGCATCTTCATCTCTTCTTGAATAGAGCGGAATTGGTAGCAACTCCGATTACTTTGAATTGCGGCATATATTTGATTGATTGATACAAAGTGCATTTGCTTGAAGGAAATACATCGAGAGGATCAAGAGGTTATTCCGCGTCACTGATTGGCTGTCTTCTTATTTTCAGGGGATACAAGGTAACATGAATCAGATGGTTCCTCCAATGCCTCAAGGTCATTTTGTGGGCATGCCTTCTGGATCTGGACCACAGGGCAATGTTCCTCCAGGTGGAATGCCAAATGGACTGCCAAACATGCAAGGCCCTCAAAACCCAGGAGGTAATCAGATGTTTCCACCAGGACGAGGCTTCAACAGGCAACAAGCTGGACAAATGCCGCTCATGCCTGGACATAATCCTTATCAGGTGAGTGGCATGTAAATTAGTTTAACAGACCTAAGAGTGCAAAGGCTATAAACTTTGAGCACCTTATTCATTTTTATTCTGTCAGGATCCCCTTTTTGATTTCGGATTCTTGGTTTCAGTTAGATGTATCAAACCTTTTAGTTAATCCGTAGCTATTTACTACCTAGGTTTCCTATTTATTGTTGATTTAAGTTGGGTAGTCGATAGCTGGATTCAAGAGATATTTACAGATTAAAACTTATTGTTAGCAATTGTTGTCAGTACTTTCCGAAGGTATTCTCAAAACAAATTCTAGACTGCAACTTCAACTTATGCTAGGGAACTGCAGTTTAAATCCATTTCTATAAAAGGACTAAAGGTGGCCGCTGGGTGTGAAGACAATAACCCCAGTGAGAATAAGACAAGTAACCCTAGTGAGAGTAAGTCAATGATGTCGTGTTTGGAGATGATTTAGTGCTGGTACTTGTAATACTACTATGATGCCCAGCATATCAAAAGCGGGAGGAGTACTGGGTGATGTGAAATATTCTTTGCCGGAAAAAAAGTTAGGTACCTATACCTGTCGGCATGGGCGGAAGGGGGTTCATCCGAACCCCCGTTGCTGGAAAATTATACCGTATATATAGGGTTAAATTTGTTTTCATGGCTATATATTATATATTATTACCCTACTTTTACTCGATTAATGATCTTTGTTCCTTTGCTTTCTTTTAATGTGGACATGATATTACCTCCATTGTGCCTTGAGTCGAGGGTCTACCGGAAACAACCTCTCTATCTTTATGAGGTAGGGGCAAGGTCTGCGTACATACTACCCTCCCTAGACCCCTTTTATGGGATTACACTGGGTTCGTTGTTGTTGTTGTTGTTGCTATATATTATATATTGCATGACTTGCATCCCGTTGGCACAAGCCAAAATCTTAGCTCGGTGGTCAAGGGGGTTCAAGTTTTCTATAAGGTCGCATGTTCATTCCCACACAGTGCAGGTTTTTTCTTTCAACTATTTTGCACGGGGTTTTAGTTGGTGTCTGCCTACATTCGTTCATTCTTCCTGTTAATAAAATAAGGTCAACTTAAGCAGACAGTAACTCATGTAGGTTTTAACCTGGCTATTGTAAAAAAATTAAAGGTCAAAAATTAATTATTTTATGTGTATGTATCATATGTGGAATTCCCTTGACAGAACCCAATAGTAACCCATATATTTTTCCTTTTGTGTGTATGCATTAGTAATAGGAAAATTAGTTAGTGCTTTGTTATGTTTTGGTTGAAAATTTGTATCTGAAATCCTCCACATCAAGTATACTGTTTTAATACTTTTAATTAGGATTATTTATTTGTTAGTTATTTTTGCAATCATCTTTAGTTCATTTTTTGTTTATTATATTATGACCTTTTTTGTTGCTTTTTATTCCTTAAAATGCATTTTACTTTTTTCTTTTGAGAAAGATTACTTCAAAACAACGTACTTCCACATTAGTTTTGATCCAACATATATTTAATTAAATTTTTAATGGTAGTGTAGTTTAGGTTTAGATTTAAATTTTTTTGATGAACTCATTTGACGAAATATTCTACTGTTCACTTCTTTAAAATGTTGAACCACTTGCTCAGAATCATGGATCCGCCACTGCCTGTGGGCTTGCGCAAGCGGCACATATTGGAGTAATAAGAACGGGTCTGACTGAATTTGCTGAAGATAACATCTTCTCATAATTATTTGCTCTTCTTGTAGTTGTGATCGATTGCTGGGAATGTTAAATGTATTTTTTAAGAAGGTGCTGGGAATTATTCAATGTTGTGCCAAAACTGGGATAGTTATGCATAAGAGGGAGAAGCTTTGGAAGCTTTGGAGTTAAAATGCACATATTTAAGTAACTGTATATTTTTGTAAGGACATTTTTATACTTCTGGTGTGAGATAGTTGGGTGGATGAATAATTCATTAGCTCATCTTTGACCTTATGGATTGTATGAGCTACTGATGTAATCATGCTTCTTGCACCATCTTTTGTACTTTTCACCGCCTCTGTGGTACTACTCTTATCGAAATTATTTTACCTTTTAAAAAGTTCTTTCAAGGGCATTTTCTGAGCATGAATGTGGATTGCCCTACTTTTCTACGATATTTACTCAATTAATTTGATCTGGTAGATACAGTTTTGATTTGTTTCTTCTATTTTTAGGGGGTGGACCTGGGCAGTGGAGAGGGTTTGGGGGTAGGCGATGTTATATTCTTAGGTGGGGAGACTTCAACTACCATTTGGAGTGGCTGTCTGGTTTAAGACCTTCAGACCAGAACCATTGTGGCTTTCGCATGACCATCTCTGTCAACTAACTGGGAGAGAGAAGGTTATTTTAGTGACGTGCCTATTCAAACTGCCCACAGTGCTTCGGGCTAGTAGTAAGAGTGCAGCGCATGCTGTATAATTAGACTCACGAGTTCGAACCATGCCACGAACAAAAGCCTGATATTTAAGTGGAGACGGGTAGAGGGGAGGGTCCACTGTGCACCAAATTTCGGCCTTGCGCCAGCTGGTCCTTTGGGATTTCTTGATTATGAATAAATATATATTGCCTGTTCAAACATCCTGTAAAATGAAATGACTTTTTACTGTAGAGTGTATTTACGGGGGAATCCCAGCAGTTGACACTTTAAATAATTTCGCTCTTCCTGCTAGAACTCAATTCATAAGATTGTCCATACTGAGACCTGAAACTCGAGGTCTACCCATTTTTCTCTTCAAACCAGCTGTTTCTTTGCTTGTTTTTCTCATCCTATCTTCTGATACACTGTTCAAAAGCCAGCAAAGATAATGTGTCCTATTGTGCACGTGAAACCTTGAAACCTAAGGAGGATGAATGTGTGTACTTTGATGAGCTTCTATCCTGCATAAATTCTCTCTTTTTTCTTGGTACAACTTGTTAGTACTTAATCTGTGGGATAATTTATTTTGGCAGTCTCTTAGCTGCGTATGTTTTAACTGACTCTAATGTGAAATATTTGTTGACTTTGGAAACCTGAAAAATTGTTTTTTGTGCTATGAATTCTCCAGTTACATGTCATTTCTTTTCTTTTTCTTTTTTCTCTTTCCAGCAATCCGGAAATCCAAATACACCTGGAATGCACATGCAGTCAAACTTCGGTCTTCAATCTGGAATGCCTCCACCATTGCCACCGGGGCCGCCTCCACATAATCAAGGACATCAATAGGCCATTGTTTATAGTCTCTTTCAAGTGTAACGAGCTTTGTTCAAGTTGTCTGCTGAAATTTTTCTCTGCACTAGTTTGAATTTCATTGGATACTATTAGATAGCATCTCTGTATTTTCTTAGATGTATTTTTTAGATAATTTACTGAATTTTTAATTCGGTAAAATATGTTGAGCACTTTAATTTCAAATTCTTTGTGATGCTTGGGTTAACATTTTCAGACTTGCAATGAAAGCTTTTCTGTTAGGTTTAATTGACAAACCATCAGATTGAAGGGCATAGTGAATCCTTTGTTTTATGGCTGTCCTGTCTGAAAGTTGTGTAACTTACGTATCTGAAAAATGTAGTTGAAGCAACGACTGTTCTTAAAGGTTAAGTAGTAACTCAAGCTGAAATTGTAAATCTTGCATCAAAGGTCCCAGTGTCCAGCATATCCTTTTTGCCTTTTTATTGGAAGTTCTAACCTTATATATTAGAATGTCTGTAAGGTCTTGAGTCAAATTTAGCTATTTTTCTTCTGCCATCATCTTTTAATTACTTCTACAATTTGCCTTTCCTCGTCTCATGAGTTCAATTATGTATCTGTAACTTGGCCTCTTTTTTTATTTGCGCCAGCAATCATATCAGTCTAACTTGAATTTTTGTTAACCTCCCCATCGTCAAAACATGATCAATCAAAAAGTCACCCACTATCCAGCAAAAACTGTATGCCAACTAATTTATTCTAAGCTAAGCGCTGTCCACCTTCTTCATGTTCTAGAGCTTTTTCCATTGTGACAAATCCATTATACGTGAAAGATATTCTTTAAACTGTCAGTCATCAAAACTGTTCTCTTCATCTTCAACATTGAGTAAGCAAGAGCTAAGGACGAAAGTGTATTTCTTGTTGACCACCGCATGTTAAAAAGAGTATGCAACAAAAAGTATTCTGTGTTAATCATTACCTGCCCAAGAAAAAATATCCTTGCAATTTATACCCTTCAAAACTAAATTGTTTTTTCATGTAAATAACTCAAATTGTAAAATTAAGAACCTTACCTCATAATATTTAGCACTTTGAAATCAATTCAAATTTTGTAACGGACCGTAATTGAACAATTCGAGCTTGCAAATGAAAATTTTGTGATGGAACGAGATTGGAGAATTTGACTGAGTCTCAATTTAATTAGGAATTGATTGTGTATTATATATTAACCAATTTTATACAAAATATCGCTGACTTTTTTCTTTTTAGTATTTGTGGAGTGGTAATAGTACGTATTAAACTTGCTCTATCTTTGTCCAAGCTAATCAAGCAAAAGACAAGAAAAGAATAATATATTTTAGTGTATGTCTTAAAGTATGTCAATTAACTTCGTAAATTGTTTAGTTAAATCTATTATTTAGTTTCGTAAATGTGACGTCCATGTCGGGGGATTTTTTGACACTCCTAGGAAGTTTTTTATTGCATACTTTCCTTAATTTTTTTTCTTTAATTCCAAAGTTTGATTTTGCTAGAAATTGTAAGTTGATAGGATGAGAAAATTTACCATGTCGACAAAAAATTAATTGCTACATACTTTCTCCAATTGTTCTTTTTTGTTTTCTTCTGATCTCAAAGTTCAATTTTGCTGGAGAGCCTATGTTCACGAGAATTAACTAAAAATTTAATTATTCAATGTCTCCTTATTAGAATTATATAATATATTAAATTTGTAAAAGGATCATTTCGACTCCTTTGAACTCTTATTCGGTTTAGGAGTTTTTTGTTTTGCTATTAAACTTTAACCAATTAATTATTCATAAATATCTAGGTAAAACTTTCGACAACTTCCTAACCCGAACTGTCACTCTAGGTTTACGATGCAACAATTAATATAAATTGCCGTTGAATTAAAAAGGTAAAAGAATTAGATTTAACGTTCTATAATTATGAAACTAAAACCATTTAGAATAAGGGGTTGAATCCTTATATAAAAGAAGCAGATATTTATGTTCTTTATCATAAAATTTGTTGGGATTTTAAGTATTTAATGATATATTAATGCTTAAAATGGGTGAATGGGAAATGGAGGGGAAAATAAAATATTTGAGTAATATTTGAGTTTCCCTCCTTAATTGTCCCACATAGGAAGTGGAAAAGACTTTTGATGGGTATATAAGAAATTGCTCTTCTTCTAGCTAATAAAGAGTTGAGAAGAAAGCAAGCCTCGCGCCGTCGTCGTCGTCGCTCGCTCGGCCTCGGCCTCGGTTTCGGTCAAATTGATCGAGAGATTATTTGTTGGACCAAATTTATTTGTTAATAGTAAATATTAACAGAAATGTTATTAAATCCATTTCAGTTATTATCCAGAATTTAATTTTCTGTTTTGTAACAGAAAATTAACTACCCTTCAATTTTTCCTCTTTATTATTGAGTAAATAGCCAATTATGTCATGACATTTACTTTATGGGCGTTTTTT
>MDKH01187095.1:0-18003 GCA_005239495.1 Nicotiana undulata | reverse complement strand
TTTGAGATTACGCACGAGGGAACATGCCGTGCTCTATTATTTGATTGATTTCCGTATACTGATGGATGATTTCTTCGTTTTCTGTATTTACTTTCCAGCTGCATTCTCACTGTACTGTTGTGAATTAGATGTAGTTTTCTTGTATCCCCAGTATGTACACATATCTTATTTTATCGCTTAAGTTCCGATATTATTGCTGCCCCGTTAATATGTTTCCCCTATTTGTTCCCATGTCTCTTCTATTTGATCATACTTGTCTTCATTATCGGTTATTTATTGTTCATATATCTGCTTTGACTAGGACAGGTGGTCGTATTATGCTAAGTCTAGCCTCGTCACTACTTCGGCCGGGGTTAGGCTTGGCACTTACTCAGTACATGGGGTCGGTTGTACTGATACTACACTGCACTTCCTTGTGTTGTGCAGACCCTGCTACCGGACCCCGTGGAGCGTTCTGAGGGAGATACCTTCAGTCCACGTCAGAGCTTCGAGGTATACACTGGCGTTCGTGGATCCCGAGGCTTCTTTCCTTTACCGCGTCATTGTCTTTCTTCTTATTTCGAGACAGTGTTGTATTTTGTTTCCAGACTTGTATTTAGTATTCCAGTAGTTAGTCCGTGAGATTGTGACACCCCGGTTTTGGGAAATCTACGTTATCTTATGATTGTTATGTTTCTCTTTTCCGCATTCAAGTTTTGTTATTTTTATTATTGATGTTGGAAGGATTATTGTTGGGAAAGGTTTATTATTGATGTTCGGTTGATTCGATGCCCCACTAATATCTCGGAATGTAATGAAAATTGATCGAGGCTGATGAATTAGTATTTTATTTCGTACTAAATGATTTTTAAATTGTTATTGCAAGTTACACGTTGGCTGGCCTAGCGGGTTCAACGTTAGGCGCAGTCACGGCCTAAAGGGTGGGAATTTGGGTCGTGACAGTTAGTAACTGGAAAGAAAAGAAAAAGAGAAAAAGAAGAAAAAGAAAAGAAAAAAAAGGAAAAAAAAAAGAGAAAAGGAAAGAAAAAAAGAAGAGAAATAAAAGAGAAAAAACAAAAAGAAAAAAAAAACAACAAAATAAACCAACTTCAGGTTGGAACTACGTTCGACCTGATTCCTTTTAAGGATACGTAGGTAGCCTCATTCTGAGGTTCGGTCCCATTAAAACAAAAATCCAAAAAAATCAAAAAGAAAAAAAAATTCAAAAAAGAATTCCCCAGACCAAGAAACTTGGGCAGAAGTTTTAATTTTGGCCAAAAGATCTGATTCCAAAAGTTGTAATTTTGAACCCTTTTATCTTAAATTATTTTGAGCCTTCATGCCACCTTTCTTTTCAACCCTGTCCAAAAGCCTACATTACGGTCCAAAGAAAGACCTTCTGACCAATCTTTGAGGATGCCAAAGCAAGTGTGTGGGTGAAAGTATGATTTTCTTGAATCATGGGTAATACCTTGTTCTCAGCACAAAGAGAGAAAATAATAAAATGAGTCTTATTGGTGAAAACCCTTAGAGGAACCATAAGGCGACAGTGAGTTGAGAGAAAGAGCAAAATGCGAGAGGCTTGACGGTTAAAATCCTTCGGGCACTACAAGTCGAATAAGGATCGTGAATCAGATAGGATGATCGGAGCATTGAAGCCTGGTTTCACGGCACAGAGGTATAACAAGAGTTGAACATTAGACTTGCTTGACATATTAGGCTGCTCAATCCAAAAATGCATGTCATAGTCATTAGAGCTGGTGTCCACATGTGATAAGTTTCTACTTTGTAATTTTCTTGTTTGATATCATTTTTTTTTCATTGTCCATTACTCTGTTCCTTTTCCTTTGTTCAATTCCTCTTTTTGAGTCCATTCGATCAGAACAAGTGAGAAATGACTTCAAAATTTGTTACCAGCTTTCCAATTGCACAGAGCGGCATCTGGCTAGAACATCAAGGCGGTATAATTCAGGAAATAACAATATGCGCATTAATTTTATGATAATTGATGTGCTTTGGGATTCATGTGAAATGCAAAGGTTCGCCAAATGTCAACTCATGAGCAATACATCGGATATAAGGTATGGGGCTTGAACGGATAAGAGGTTTTTTCATTGATAAGGGTTGATAAAGAAAGTGGTTAACAAATAACAATCAAGGTCTTCCACGTGTAAATCAGAGTTATCATGGCAAGTGAAGGAGCAAAGGCCCTCAAGGTCAAGGCCACAAACTAACGACCATGTTTAAACTCACAAGTTTTTCTTTGTCTGAAACAGGGATGAAGGCTATGTTCACATCAAAGCTTGAATTTTTCAGGTGTAATGCCCCAATTCTTCTTATGCAGAGGTCATTGAGAAGTTTCACCCCTTAGGAGACGCACTTCCTAAATTGATATCTTTCAAGTTATGTTTTGTTTTAGGAGACGCACTTCCTAAATTGAGTTTTCATTCCTAGGAGACGCACTTCCTAGTCTGTGTTTTTCATGTTATACTATTTAGGAGACGCACTTCCTGAATTGAGATTTCACCCCTAGGAGACGCACTTCCTAGTCTGGGTCTTTCAAGTTATATTTTTGTTTTAGGAGATGCACTTCCTAAATTGAAGTTTTACCCCTAGGAGACGCGCTTCCTAGTCTAGGTCTTTCACGTTATGTTCTTGTTTTAGGAGACGCACTTCCTAAGTTGAAATTTACCTATAGGAGACGCACTTCCTAATTTTGGGTCATTGAAGTTTCACCCCTAGGAGACGCACTTCCTAGTCTAGGTCATTCAGGTTATATTTTTGTTCTAGGAGACGCACTTCCTAGTTCGAGTCATTGAAGTGTCACCCCTAGGAGACGCACTTCCTAGTCTGGGTCTTTTAGGTTTTGTTTTAGGAGACGCACTTCCTAAATTTAAATTTTACCCTTAGGAGACGCACTTCCTAATTTTGGGTCATTTACGTTTATTCCTACGAGACGCACTTCCTTGTTTGAGTCGTTTGAGTTCACCCCTAGGAGACACACTTCCTAGTTTGGGTTTTTCAGAATATACTTTTAGGAGACTTACTTCCTAAATTGAAATATCTCCCCTGGGAGACGCACATCCTAGTTTGGTTAATTTAAGTTCATTCCTAGGAGACGCACTTCCTAGTTTGGTTAATTTAAGTTCATTCCTAGGAGACGCACTTCCTAGTGTGAGTCATTTAAGTTTCACCCCTAGGAGACGCATTTCCTAGTCGGGGTCATTCAGGTTATGTTTTTGTTCTAGGAGACGCGCTTCCTAGTTCGAGTCATTGAAGTATCACCCCTATGAGACACACTTCCTAGTGTGGGTCTTTCAGGTTTTGTTTTAGGAGACGCACTTCCTAAATTGAGATTTTACCCCTAGAAGACGCACGTCCTAGTTTTGGGTCAACTAAGTTCATTTCTAGGAGACGCACTTCCTAGTTTGAGTCATTGAAATTTTACCCCTATGAGACGCACTTCCTAGTATGGGTCTTTCAGGTTATATTTTTTGTTTTAGGAGACGCACTTCCTAAATTAAGATTTTACCCCTAGGAGACGCACTTCCTAGTTTGTGGTCATTTAAGTTCATTCATAGGAGGCACACTTCCTAATTTGTGTCATTGAAGTTTCACCCTCTAGGAGATGCACTTCCTAGTCTGGGTCTTTCGGGATATACTTTTAGGAGACACACTTCTTAAATAGAAATTTCACCCCTAGGAGACGCACTTCCTAATTTGAGTCATTCAGGTTTTACTCTTAGCAGACGCACTTGCTAGTCAAACATTCTTGGTTTTACTCACATGAGATGCATCCAAGTCAAGTGTTTAGTTTATTCTCATCATTGCATCAGTATCATAAGTGGTTTACACTTTTTCTAACAACTCACAAATCTCCCGAGTGCAAACTGGGGCAAAAAGGTTTTTTTTTGTTTTGTTGTTTTGATTGCAGGCACCCACCTGGAGAACAAAGGAAGACATTTCAGAATTCATTTCAGAGTCATTTCAAGTTGCAAGTCAGTAGCAGGCGCCTACCTTGATAATGAGGGAAGTCATTTGAGAATTCAATTAAGGTTAGTAGTAGCAGAAGCTCGCGGCAAGAATGCGAGTCGACAATAGATGACCAACAGAAGTAGTCTCGATCCAGAATAAAAGAAAAGAAGAAAAGAAAAAAGAAGCATCCAAAATGCAGAAGATAAGACAGGATATGTATTGCTCAAGACATGACTGAGTCACGAGCTTTGCATGTCCCGTCATGATCTGAAGAGTTGAAGAAGAATGAACTAGCACCTGCAGCTAGCAAGCGCCAAGGTTCAAATCTAAAGTCTGTATGAAGATCATTCAAGACTCAAGAGAAAGCTTCAGAAGACTTATAGATAGGAATCTTGTAACTCATAGCTGACATGCTTAGTTAGTCTTTTTTTATTTTGATTTTGATGTAACAACAGGGCCGCGGACGGAACCTCGATGGAACGGAACCTCAATCGGCTCTCCACCTCGGTAAACTCCATCACTCTTCCTACTTCTGAACTACACGTGGCCTGATTCTTTTATAGGCAAGGATATGTAGGCAGCTCAGATACCACGGCTCGGTCACATTCTTCTTTCTTTAGTTTTTGGTCTCTAAATAAGGGTCGGGTCAAAAAACCTGTCTAGTATTTGTCTGAAAACTCTTCTTGTCTCCAGTCTAAGAGGGGCAGCTGTAAACATGTAATTTTTGACCCTCCCCGAAATTTTATACATTTTAGCATTTAATATTTAGTTTAGGCCTAATATCGTTATTTTAACTAGTTTTAACTCTTTTACTTTATTTTAAGCACAAAAATTAAAAATTACAAAAATAGTTCCATATATCTCTATTAAATTCACGTATTAGGTATTTGAGAAGGATATATTAGTTTGAACCTTTTTTATTTTAGTATAATCTTTGAAAATACCAAAAATAGTTTTAACTTTAATTTTTAGTTTCATTTTAAATATAATAATTTTTTAAAATCAATTATAAGCTATTTTATATTTTTCTTATAAGTATTTTAGAAGTTAAATTAAAATTTCAGCATTTTCTTAGCCAATTTTATAAATTTGACCCAATAAGGACCAAGTCCATGGTCCCAAGCCAATAACCTAACATTATCTTCTTCTTCCTAACCTAAACCTAAAAAACCTTTACAACCTGCACACATAACAGAACACGACACCCATTGCCAACTCCACCAGCCTAAACCGCCGCAACACCCCCCTAAAGCAACAGCCACCAGAAGCCCATCTCGCCATACCCCCTCACACACGCCGTCAGAAAACACCACCTACCAGTCGTCACTCCTCACCAAACGAGCCGCCTGAGAATCAACGACCTAACACCCCTAAAAGTCAGCTGCCGCACTGCCACACGACCACTCTTCAAAAATCCAACGGCCACCCCCTCAACACCAAACAACCAGTCACCTCGCCTCAACTCGCCTCACCTCACTACCACCACCCCCTCTTCTCATATCTGCAGCTACCAGAACTTGCCGGAAATCCGGCAGAAATTTCGAGCAGCCCTCCTTAGATGGGTGCGATCCGAGTTGCTGTTCGAGGTGCCTCTCAAGATTTGGTTGTGGCTATCTCTGTCCTTAGGATGCCGTTTCGTTTAAGAGATTTTTATGTCAATTCAAGGGATATGAATTTCATTTTGATGTCCAGTTCCTGATCCTTCTTTATGTTATGGTTTTAATTATTTGTGAAGATTTCCTTTATACCTTTATGGACTATATCATGCTTGCTTTACTTTTGTCGTTATTTGGGTTTAATTACTCATGTTTGTTGCTTCCCATAATTGATATTGAATTGATCTTTGGTAATGTTGCTGGATTGAAAATGTAGTTATATGGGTTTTGAATTTGTTTTATTAAAAAAAACCAATTACTTGAAACGCTGTGGGGTTGGATTAAAAGAGCAAGATATATTGGATTACAAGATTCGGGTCTAAGAAGCAGATTGGAAATGCCTTTTTTTAGTAATTTGAGTTTTAGATTATTTTTGTTCTTTACTCTTGTTTTATTACTTTGTTCGCCTGCAGCATGTTAGGCCGGTCATATTCGGGTAGGAAAACGTTTAGGGCGTTTATGTTTTAGTTTCTTTCAAGGTGAAAGGTCGTCCATGTTAGTTTATAGTCAGGGGAATACCCCGAAGAGTTTGTATATATTTTAATCCAGAGTATGCCCCGAAGTATTTGTATTTGAAGGCCAAAGACGACACAATTTGAGGAAGCATAGAATTAGATTTTTATTTTTACTTTTATTTTTCTTTTATTAGGTGGGGACGACCTCGAGCCTCATTTGTGTTTATTTTCCTTTTTTGTGATTTTACCTCAATTCGGATATTTTAAAAAGCCAACTAGATCGAGTACGCAATCGTGACTTTCACGGGACTCGGGGAATGACTAACACCTTCTCCCCGAGTCAAATAAACCCCCTTACCCGAATCTCTGGTGCAGACTTAGTTTAAGAGTCAAATGTGTTTTGAAAGAAAATTGTTATTTTTTTTATTCAAATTAAAAAGCGGTGACCTGGCACACCGAAATCAAATGCCAGGTGGCGACTCTGAGTTAATCCTTTTGAACACATCTCTTTGTCACTTTCAAAATTGAAAAACCCTTTTCGAGCTTTGCAAAACCTTTTTATTCTTTTTAAGAGGGTTTAGTGAGGTTTTAAAAAAGGGATGTGACAGTTGTTCAATAGGTGTCGTACCCGGCCAACTATAACGTGTCTTGGTAGTGTAAAATAGACTCACTGGTTCATGTCTAGTCCATCCATTTAACATAATCAACATCTATATAACCTTAAGAACATGTAAGCACAAAATACACATACCTCATACAATAAATTCATGTGGAAATCCAAGTTATATTTTGCTTACAACAACCCTCAATGTCAATACAACACCATAGAAGTGACTTAAGCTAATCTAAGTATTATCTTGTAGTTTATCATCCTAACAACTTAACCAACATACTAAGTATCATTGTTTCATGTTTTGATGATCTAACAAACTTAATGTCAAGAACCAGTTAAGGAACCTGATCCACAATTGGTACACATTCCCAAGCACATGAAACAACCAGACTTAAGCTGGAGATGTTCGCCAGAACCTCCGAAGTTAAAGAATCAACAAGGGGTATAGATGGCCTTAGGGTCCCTTGGCGATTGTACCAAGTCAACTCTTTACAGCTGGAAAGTGACTGACTACACACGCAACAGTACAACACAGTGCAGCAGTCACTTCCATTGGGAAGGACCTTGTACCATAAGTTTTTTACATCATTCAAGTGATGTCATCAATGTTATATTAACATTAAACAGTGAAAAAACATCACTTGAACACTAGAGAATTTATCCGAGCACTCCAAGTGATTGACCATGAAGAAAAACGATTCTCTAGTGCATCAAGAACAAAGAAGAACACGGTTGCAGACCAGTTCTCATATCAAGTCTTTGTATGTCCTTAGTAGAGTTGTAACTTTGTAATAGTTCTTAAATTGTAATTCCTACTTAGCTTGCTTAGAAGCAATGATCAGAAAACTCTTGTAAACCATAAACCTCATTGTTTGTGCCTTGACTAAAGTTAGTCATGTTGTGAAATCTTTGTAATAGAGGGATTACAAAGTGGCTTGTAATAGGTGTGTTACAATTTAATGAATGATTAAATAGTTAGTTTATAGGTTACATAGGTTGTAATATGAAAGTTGCTTAGTAGTGAAGTTGAAATCCTGCAAGTGTAGGTCGTGGTTTTTAATCCCGTTGAGCTGGAGTTTTCAACGTAAAAACTCCAAGTGTCAATTATATTATGTTGTGTATGTGTAGTCACTGGAAACTAATGGAGAACCTAGTTCTCTATATAATTTGGTGGACCCTTGAATTCTATCAATTGATATCAGAGCATGTTCTTTCTATCAAGCTAACACCTAGAAAAGTTCCTCCTAGTTGCTCCACCAAACTTTGAAGAAGGTCAGTCTACTTACAGGTCGCCTATGTTCAATGGTCAGTATTATGGGTGGTGGAAGACGAGGATACACGACTTTATCATGGATGAAGATTTTGAGCTATGGGATGTCATATGTGACAGACCATTATTTCCTACCAAGAATCTTGGAGATCCAGTTGTAATCATTCCGAAGACGAGGAAGGAATTTAATGATGTTGATCGAAAGGCCATAGACAACAATTTTCGTGCAAATAAAATTCTTGTTTGTGGTATTGGTCCTGATGAATACAACAAGATATCGTCATGTCAACCAGTAAAAGAAATATGGGAAGCCTTGCAGACAACTCATGAGGGAACAACACAGGTGAAGCAATCCAAAATCGACATGCTCACAACTGAATATGAGCTCTTCAGGATGAAGGATGATGAACCCATCCAAGATATCAATACTCCATTCACCTCCATCATTAATGAGCTTCACTATCTTGGTAAAAGCGTTCCCAAAAACAAGCTCGTATGAAAAATGCTTAGCGTACTACCCAGCTCTTGGGAAAGCAAAATAAACGCCATTACTGATGCAAAGGATTTGCAGACACTGACCATAGAGGAGCTTGTTGGAAACTTGAAGACTTATGTAATGAAGAAGAAAAAAGACAGTGAAAGAAGAGAGCCCAAAAGAGAGAAGAACCTGGTCCTTAAGACAAACATCAATGACTCAAGTGATGAAGATTCCAGAAAATGTTTCGCATGAATGGAGGCATTCCAAAAAGGGGCAGCTCTAGCAAGCCAAAAAACTATGACCTCTGTCATAAATGTGGCAAGCCAAGACACTTTATCAAGGATTTTCCTCTCCTAAAGCAAGATCAGTTAAAGCACAACTCAGACAAAGCAACCATGGGTTCCTGATAATGTCCTTGACAATGTTGTGAAGCAAGCTCTTGCTGCATAAGAAGACTCCTCCAGCAAGTCTGAAGAAGAAAATGATCATGGTGATAGTTCAATGATGGAAATGGACAGCGAAGCAACTGAGTATGACTCAATCTTTGCTTTCATGGCTCAATCTGAAGATGATGAAGATGACAAAGGTGAGGAGGTAAAAGTTTTGGATGTTAAGAGAAATCTGAAATCTTACTCTCCTAAAAAGCTCACGTCATTAGTGAATGTGTTAATTGATGCTTATCATAGTCTTGCAAATGATAAAGATGCATTAACTATGGAATTAGCAGAAGCTGAACAAACCAGAGATGGAATAATAGTCGTTGTAGTTAATTTGAAAGAAACTATAGAGAATCTGGAGAAAGAGAAGGATGCGTTAGATGAAAAGATTGCAAGTTTAGAACACGAACGAGATGACCTAATGTGGTAGACTTAAAAGAAACCATTGAGTCTATAAACAAGGAAAAAGAAGTCCTAACTGAGAGAGTAGCTAACATTGATCACGAGAGAGATGACCTATTAGTGGTGATAGTAGACTTGAAGGAGACAATTAAGGAACTTAAAATGGAGAGTAGGCCTGGAAATTGTTGCAAGTGAGGCACACATTAAACTTGAAAATGAGTTAAATACACTGAAGACCAGTCTGTGTGCTGAGCTTGAGAAAAACAAACAACTTCAAGAAGAACTAGGAAGAGAGAAGAGTGATCTTGAAAAACCACTCAAGTGGACCTGGTCCTCCGATGCTATTACTGCCATGTACATTAATAATGGGGGGAACAAGCAGGGAATTGGGTTTCAAAGGGATAAGACTCCATTCAACCCTCATAGCAAGTATATTACTGTACCCAACAATTGGCTTTGTACCCACTATGGTAACAATGGGCACCTTAAGGAAAACTACAAGGTCGGGGTTCAGTCCCATCACAAAAATAGATTTTTTGCAAATAGAGTAACTACTGCTAGAGGACTTGGTCCTTCACATAGAAAACACATGTTTCCTGCTTTGACTAAGAGGGCACTCATTCATCCCTTCCCCCATTACAAGGGACCCAAACTTGTTTGGGTTCTTAAATCTAACCCTTGATTTCCTTGTGCATGGAACAGTGAAAGGGAGCAGCCAACAATGGTTCATGGACACTGGTTGCTCTAAGCACATGACTGGAAATACAATCGATTTCCTTTCATTGAAATCCCAACAAGGAGGGAGTGTATCCTTTAGAAATGGAAAAAAGGGATACATTCTAGGAGTTGGAAGGATTTGGAAGTCACTCACTTACTCAATTGAGAGTGTGTACTATGTCAATGGCCTGAAGTACAGTCTGTTGAGTGTTTCTCAGATATGTGACAAAGGAAACAAAGTGGAGTTCATGTCAAAGATATGCACAGTCACAAATCTTGTGACTGATGACGTGGTACTGGTAGCCAAAAGATACAAGAATATTTATTGCTGATTGTAACTCCCTGTAAAGTGGTTATCTAAGTTGTTGAAGGGTTGTTGATGATGATGCTGAATTATGGCATAGAAGGTCGGGGCATTCAAGAATTTTGTTACTAAACAAACTAGTCTAGAAGGACCTAGTTTGTGGTCTGCCCAAGTCAAGCTTCAAGGAACACAAAGTGTGTGATGCTTGTGCAAAGGGAAAGCATGTCAGATCTTCATTCAATCCCAAAAAGGAAGTCAGCACCTCAAGGCCACTTGATCTTCTCCACATGGATCTATTTGGACCAATGAGGGTGCCAAGCAGAGGAAGAAAGAAATACATCTTTGTGATAGTTGATGACTACTCCTGATTTACCCGGACCTTATTTCTCGGAACCAATAATGAGACTTTTGAAGTGTTCGTTGCTTTTGTCAATAAGATCCAAGTGAAAATTGGTAATAAGATAGCCTGCATCAGATTTGATCATGGGACTGAGTTTGACAATGCAAAATTTGATGAGTTCTATACTAAAAATGGTATCACTCATAATTTCTCAGCTCCAAGAACACCTAAAAAAATGGTGTTGTGGAGAGGAAGAATAGAACCTTAAAAGACATGGGAAGGACAATGTTAATTGACAGTTGGATTGCAAAAAATTACTTGGCGGAAGTTGTCAATACTGCTTGCTACTTGGTGAACAGGTGCATGATCAGGTCCCTTTTAGAAAAAACACCCTATAAGTTGCTGAATGGGAAAACGCCCATGTTGACTCACTTGAGGATATTTGGATGTAAATGTTATGTTCTCAACAATGACAGGGACCAGCTTGGAAAATTTGATGCCAAAAGTGATAAAGGAATCTTCCTGGGTTACTCGTCTCAAAGCAAAACTTACAAAGTATACAACAACAGAACTCAGTGTGTAGAGGAAAGAGCTCATGTGATCTTTCATGAGTCTCACCTCCTTTGTGAGAAAGACAAAGACGCTGATCAAGATGGAGAGCCCTTATTGGTTCTAGGTGAAGTTATTGATATGGCAAATGGGAAGGGAGACATGATGAGTCATGTCAAGGAATCCAGTGAAGATGATGTAACTACTTCTCCATCCACTGGAGAAGAACCTAGTCCCACGATCACAACAGCTGAAGCAGAAGATAGAGTGATGCAGTTCAAGGCACTCCATTTGCTGAAGTAAGAAGCAGCCAAGAATCACAGGCAGATATACCTGGTTCCTTTACCAATGAGATTCAGGTACGAAATTGGAAGCATAAAAGATCACACCCTCTTGACAACATAATCAGCTCTCTTGACGCAGGAGTTCAAACCAGATCAAAAGCCAGAAATTCACTTGCCTTTTCAGTTTTTTTCCAAATTCAACCCAAAAATATAAAAGAAGCACTAAAAGATGCAGACTGGATCACAGTCATGCAAGAGGAGCTACCTCAATTTGAGAGAAACAAGGTATGTCACCTCGTTCCAAGACCTGCAGATCGTACTATCATAGGGACTAGGTGGGTATTCAGGAACAAACTTGATGAGTTTGGAAATACAACAAGAAACAAGGCAACGCGTGTAGTTCAAGGCTACAATCAGGAATAAGGGTTGATTGTGATGAGACAATTGCGCCAGTTGCTCAAATGGAGGCTATCAGAATTCTTATTGCCTTTGCATCTCATATGGAATTCACATTGTTCCAAATGGATGTTTAAAATGCATTTCTTAATGGCTTACTAAAAGAAGAAGTTTATGTTAAACTACATCCTATATTTGAGTGTCACGAGCATCCTGAGCATGTGTTCAAGCTGGAAAAGGCATTGTATAGGTTAAAGCAGGCTTCCCGAGCTTGGTATGAAAGGTTATCAAAGTTCCTTCTAGAAAATGGTTTTACAAGAGGGAAAATTGACAACACCCTTTTTCCGAAGAAACGAGGGAGGAACCTGCTCATCATTCAAGTATATGTTGATGATATCATTTTTGGAGCCACGACTGACTCTCTTTGTGAAGTGTTTGCAAAACTCATGGGGAGTGAGTTTGAGTTGAGCATGTTGGGAGAATTAAATTTCGTCTTGGGACTTTAAGTGAAGAAATCTACAAAAGGAACATTGATAAGCTAGCAGAAGTACATCGGGGAGCTGCTGAAAAGATTTGACATGGAAGCATCAAAAGTTATTGACACTCTTGTCACACCTCCTTTTTCACTACCCTCGATTAATGAAGAGGTAATGAGGGAGTTTTTCCACTTTAAGTGACATTAATCGGTTTTGGGATTTATTATTACTTTTTAGAGTCGCCACCTGGATTTTTGACGATGCTCCGGGACACCGTTTTGTTTTGAAAATCCCAAACCGAGGAATTTGACTCTGTTTTGATTTGTCTGCGACCAGAAATTCGAGTAAGGAATTCTGTTAATCCGGGAGAAGGTGTTAGGCATTCCCGAGTTTCGTGGTTCTGGAACGGTCGCTTAACTATTGATATTTGGCCTAAATTATCTGATTGTTTACGTGTTTTAGCCTATTGTGCATTTACCCTTTTACACTTTTAGCCGCTCTTTTGACATTTATGAATTTATCTTGAAAACGAGTCACGATAACGTGCACTCGTCTGCTTTTGGACATGTTATAATTGCGCCACATGAAATGCACCCGCGAATTACAACACGTGATTTTAATATAGTTGTAAGTTGAAGTCGGGGATATGAGTTATCACACCCGAATGTGGATTATGTAATCATGACTATGGTCACGATGATTTAATTGCATATCTGAAGCAAAATTTTCATAAGTCTTTGTTTTTCCTAAGTTGTTTGTAATGCTAGTCTAAGAGCGAAAGGAGGTATTTTTGGACTACAAGTTATGCGTTCGTCCGAAGAATGAGTTTGAGATTATTGTTTATGTCAGATATGATATGACCTGCTATTACTCTAATGACCTCACTCTTCTTTTAATTACTTGATCTCTGATCCAGTATCCTATTTTGAATTAAGTTCCATAACTGCTTAAATACATTAAAGGGTAGAAATGCCTCCTGTTTCAGTTGAAGACTCACGCCATTCCCACTAACCCAATGCACGTCAGAGAAGTACAAACCCAAAACTGGAATCATATCAAACAATATGATAATCTCATGTGTTACCATACACTAATAAGAGCAATATTAATACAAACAAAATGATTTCAAATGGCAGGATCTTATATTCAAATATATGTTATTGAGCCACTTAATACTGTTATGTGGCAATGTACTTGGGAAAATAATTGTTTAACTTTACCATTGTTGATTTACGTACTTAACAAGTAGTAGGAAGTTGGAAATTTACACTAAAGAGGAAAAGAAGAAAATACCATCAATAACTCTGCAACAAATTTAGAGTACGAGCTGGTTTGTTTATATTAGGAGTAATTATGTCTATTGCATATTATTCAATCAAGATTCCAGTTAATCTATTCTGATGAGTAGAATTGAACTATTTTAGGCGAAGAAATGTTTATATGAACCATATGCTATTGAGCCACTTAATCACTACAACCATCAAGTTAACTAAATTTTCTTCATCAGTTCATGTAGCATCTCAGTACACAAATGAACGAGACAAGATATTGTGAAGTTTGACAATATTATCACCAGAGATTTGAGCATAAGCAAAAGAGTAAATCAACAGCAGCAAAACAACAAAGAGTTCAAGAAATCAAACTAGGATCATGAAGTCAAACAATCTAGCTTCATTCGCACACTCAAAAGGAATTACAACTGGAGTTTTTGACATGCCTCGAGATAGAGAAACGGACAGAAGGAAGCAACAACTTATAATGTGGAGATAAACTTTAGCAACAACTTCAACAATCACTTAGCTCGGCAGCTCACAACTAAATCGAACAAAAGATGTCGCTAGAGTGAGCCAAATGAGAGCCGAAAACAGAGAGCAGCATCAGCGAATTCTTCGGCAAACCAGCAATTTAATACCAAAACAAGAGGAAAAATGGAAACTCATTGTTTCAATTTCAGTTTTCTTTTCTAATTTGGAGCTTTTCTTTTGAGTTTTCCAGATCCGGAAGTCTCTTTCTAGCTGTTAGGTTGAAGAACAAAGGATCTATTTGGTTTTCTCATCTCGGCGACAACTTAGAGGAAGTCCGGGTGGTTTTCTCGACGGATTTCGGCAGTAAAGAGATGGGGGAACGACGGCGGCTAGGTTCTTTGGAGAGAGAGACGTGTGAAAGATCGAAATTTCTTTTGGGTTTGTGGATTTAGGTGAGAAGTCCGACTGGTTTTTCGGAGCATAATCAAGAAGAAGAGAAATGGGAGGGGGTGAGCGTCGTTGCTGTGTATGGGGTCCTCCACTTCAGATCCTTTAGGCCTCTTCTAGAGATTAGGTCTCCTTTAGGGTTATAGTGAGATGGAGGTTGGGCCGGTCGGGTCAGGTCGGGTAGGCAGGCGGGTTTTGAGTGGATTTGAGGGAATTGGGCCATGAAAATTGGCCCAGTACGAATTTAGGCTTAACAACCTTCTCTTCTTTTTATTCTTCTGCAGAATTAGCCACTTTAGACTCAAATTTAATTTAAATATATTTCTTGGCTAGCCTATGTATTTATTTTATCTAGTGATGGACTAGTGCAACTAATTGATTAATTAACCTACGAATGCAATTTTAATTTTTAGATGATGTATTTAATAATGTAACTAAATCCTAAAAATGAAGTATAAACCCAAAATGGCACGAAATGAAAAATGAGACAATTTTTATGAATTTGTTTTGCAATAATTTTAAAGTACTAAACATGCATGAAATGCAACTAAATAAAGAAAAGTTCCTAAAAATCATTAAAAATCATTTTTTGATTATCTTTAGGAGTGATTTCCATGCGGGGCGAAAATTGGGTGTTCACAGCCTCCCCTCTTTGCTCGAGAACATGAAGAGTTTTCGGGCAAAGATAAAGTGTTACTACTACGAGCAATTTTTGCCCGTTTGGTACTCCATTTGGAAGCATTTCAAAAAAGCTTGACCGAACCTTGCTTCGGAGGTTGCCTACATATCCTTGGCTATAAAAGAATCATGTCAGTGTAGTTCTGGAATTTTTGGTAGCTGGGACTACCGGGAAGCTGTGATTTCACTACTGTTGTTGTTGCTTACTGCTCGTTGCTTGCTGAGCTCCTTATTAC
Organism: Nicotiana undulata; assembly: GCA_005239495.1. NCBI lineage: Eukaryota > Viridiplantae > Streptophyta > Magnoliopsida > Solanales > Solanaceae > Nicotiana > Nicotiana undulata. Next base: position 2,567 of record MDKH01187095.1, on the reverse strand, counting down.
ACCAAAACCTAAATGAAAAGGACTAAACTAACCTATCAGCTACGAGTTACAAAATTTCTATCTACAAGTCTTCTGAAGCTTGATCTTGAATCTTGGTTGTTTCTTCACGCAGACTCTGATCTGAATCTTGATGCTTGTTACTTGTATGTGCTGGTTCAATCTTCTTCAGCTTTTCGGATCAAGAAAAGGCATGCATAGCTTGTGACTTCGATCTGTCTTGATCAGTCTACATCATTTTCGCTTCTGCACCTTGGGTTTGGTCTTCTCTTTTCTTCTTTTCTTTATTCTAAATTGAGACATCTTCTTTTGGTCATCTCGAATCCATTGTCCTAAAAATGCAATCTGCACAAAATCAAAAAGCAAATGAACAAAATTTTCTGCCCCAGTTTTCACTAGGAAAATTTCGTGAGTTATTGTAAGGAAATCTACACTACTTTATTATTGAAAGCGGTGAAAAGCCGGGAACAGTGTACCCATAGATATTGTGGACTAGCGAGTGGATACCCTATGCCTAAACAGTAAAATCAACTAGGGATTGGAGACCGTATGTTGGAAAAGATCGACAGGTTATGCTGTCGTCAAGAAAAGATCACCAGGTTATGCCGGTGTTTGGGGGGGAGGATCAACGGGTTATGCCGCTGTCAAGAAAGAGATCACCAGGTTATGCTGGTGTCTGGAAAGGTCAACAGGTTATGCTATCGCAGGGAAAAGAGATCACTGGGTTATGCCAGTGTCAAGAAAATGATCAACAGGTTATGTTGTTGTCAGGAAAAAAAAGATCACCAGGTTATGCTGGTGTCTGGAAAGGTCAACAGGTTATGATGTTGCCTGAAAAAGAGATTATTGGGTTATTCCAGTATCAAGAAGTGATCAACGGGTTACGCTAGTGTCAAGAAAAGATCATCAGGTTATGCCGGTGTCTGGAAAGGTCAACAGGTTATGTTGTTGCCTTAGGAAAAGGAGATAACTAGGTTATGCCAGTGTCTGAAAACGATCAACAGGTTATGCTGTTGTCAAGAAAAGATCACCAGGTTATGCCGGTGTCTGGAAAGGTCAACAGGTTATTCTGTTGCCTGGGATAAAGGATCACTGGGTTATGCCAATGTCAGGAAATGATCAACAGGTTATGCTGTTGTCAGGAAACGATCACCAGGTTATGCCGGTGTTTGGTAGGTCAACAGGTTATGTTGTTGCCCGGGGAAAAGAGATTACTGGGTTATGCCAGTATTAGGAGATGATCAACAGGTTATGTTGTTGTCAGAAAGATCACCAGGTTATGCCGGTGTCTAGAAGGGTCAACAGGTTATGCTGCTGCCTGGGAGAAAAGGAGATCACTGAGTTATGCCAGTGTTAGGAGATGATCAACAGGTTATGTTGTTGTCAGAAAGATCACCAGGTTATGCCGGTGTCTAGAAGGGTCAACAGGTTATGCTGCTGCCTGGGAGAAAAGGAGATCACTGAGTTATGCCAGTGTTAGGAGATGATCAACAGGTTAAGTTGTTGTCAGAAAGATCACCAGGTTATGCCGGTGTCTGGAAAAGTCACAGGTTATGATGTTGCCTAGGGGCAAAGAGATTACTGGGTTATGCCAGTATTAGGAGATGATCAACGGGTTATGCTATTGTCAGAAAGATCACCGGGTTATGCCGGTGTCTGGAAGGGTCAATAGGTTATGCTGCTGCCTGGGGGGAAAGGAGATCACTGGGTTATGCAGTGTTAGGAGATGATCAACAGGTTATGATGTTGTCAGAAAGATCACCAGGTTATGCCGGTGTCTAGAAAGGTCAACAGGTTATGCTGTTGCCTGGGGGCAAAGAGATTACTGGGTTATGCCAGTATCAGAAGATGATCAACAGGTTATGATGTTGTCAGAAAGATCACCAGGTTATGCCGGTGTCTGCTAGGGAGTGGGACTCTATGTTGGAAAAACACATCGGGTTATGCTGGAATCAACAAGGGAGTGGGACCCTATGTTGGCATCAACTGAGGACTAGGATATCCTAGGTTGGCATCGAGTTATGTCGGCATCAGGTTATGCTGGCATCAACTAGGGAATGGAGACCCTATGTTGGCATCAACTAAGGAATAGAATATCCTATGTTTGGAAAGGTGTAACTAGGGATTGGATACCCTATACCACTTTAGGTTTGGATTGTTTTCAACATCGTTCTCTTCTTTTCTTTTCTTTTCTTTTTATTTTGAGTGAATGCGGGAAAGAATTTTGGAGAAAACTTCCCTTTCTGGAGTTGTTGTTGCAGAGCTGCTTCTAGCTCTTGTGCCCCTTCTTTTTTTATTTTTTTCTTTTTTTTTACACTTGCATTTGCAAGGTTGCTTTGAGTTACACCTGTTTCCTTCAAACAAAGATGTCACGACCCAAACTCCCACCCTTTGGGTCGTGACTGCGCCTAACGTTGAACCCGCTAGGCCAGCCAACGTATAACTTGCAATAGTAATTTAAAATCTTTTAATACTGAACGAAACGATGGTTCGTCACTTTTAACAAGTTCCCAACAAAATACTGTAAGCATTGCTTAATAAAATAATGAAACTTTAAGAATGCGGAGAAT
>ML273781.1:14655-42953 GCA_005239495.1 Nicotiana undulata | reverse complement strand
CAATTTGGTTTTATGGTGTGATTCTTGGTTTTATTGTTGTTTTACGCGTTGCGAGAGTTCGATTAGGTCCGTATTATATTTATAGACTTGTTGGAGTAGTTGGACAGGGTTCTGAAGGGCTCAGGTCTATTTTGGACTGCCCGGAGCTAAGTTTAGGAAACTAGATTTTCCAGGTTTGGTTTACTTCTTCGCGAATGCGGGAGGGCCATCGCATTCACGAAAAAGGATTTGGGGTAGTGGGAAATTTCCCTTCCCGTTCGTGGTCAGGATCTCGCGTTAACGAAGCCTTGTGAACCTAGGCCTACACATTTGCAAAGCCCTCTCGTGTTCGCGTAGGGGAAAGGGTCCAGTACACTTTGCTCTTCGCGTTCGCGTTGTGAGCTTCCGCGTTCGCGATACCCAGGCAGCTTAGGCATTCGCGAACGCGAGGCTTCTTCCGCGTTCGTGAAGGAGGGGAAAATAGCTGGGCAAAACCCCTTTTTAAATGCGGGACTTAGGCTTTTTACTCTTATTTTTGGCACACTTGGGCTAGTTTGGAGCTTCAAAAAGGGAAATTTCAACTTAGCTATTGAGGGTAAATAATTTCTACCTAATGCAAGTTTAATATATAGATTAAGGTTAGACTTTTAACGTGTAAATTTATGGAATTTTTGGGTTAGATGAAAAACCTAGGTTTTTGATAAAAATGAGATTTAACCACGAAATTTGTTATGGAATTTAGTATAAATCATATATTTGAGTTCATGAGGTTACAGGTAACAACTTTCTTCAAATATTTTCGGAATCCGAGCACGTGGGCCCGGGGGTTAAAGGGATCTCTTCAAAATAGGCTTGGAAAATCACTTTGATAGTTAGGATATGAACTTTTGAACATATATTGATTATTTTATATAACGTTTGACTAGTTTCGAGTTGTTTGGCACCTAATTGAGGGTTTAAGCACAATCTTGGACCGGAAACTAGGCCTTGAGGCGAAGTAGTCTCTTTTCTAACCTTGTAAGAGGGAATTAACCCCATAAGTGAATTGATTAATGTGTGCTCCTAATTTCGGGGGCTACGTATGCATGAGGTGACGAGAGCCCGTATGTAGCTACTAATTATGCTATTGTCCGGGTAGTCTAGGACCCATATCATTTTATACTTACAATGTTTGCCCCTACTTGATAACTTAATTGCTTAAGTCATTTGGAATTTGATAAAAGAATTGTAAAAGTTTAAATTCCACTTACTTGAAGTTGTGAATGTGACACTTGATTGTTATTGAGAATTTGTGTTTCTTTAAAGTATTATTCTTTTCATGGAGACACCTCGGTAGCAGATAGATGCATCTATGGTTTGGCCGTTCGACCTTCGGCAGTGCACAATTTAAATATTCTTATGTTGGATCGGGCCGTATGACCTCGGCATAATTTGCGCTGATAAATCTTTGGAACAATTTATAATTGATATTGCTTCATTGGCTTAATATATAAATTGATAAATGATGAAAATAAATTCGGGACTTAAGATTTGTGAAATGATTGTTTACTATTTCCTGTTTTGCGTTTTCAGTATTATTCTTGTAATCCATGCTTAATTATAATTTTGACATATTATGTAACCTATAGTAAGTGTCAAAGTCGACCCCTCGTCACTACTTTTTCGAGGTCAGACTGGATACTTACGGGGTACATCTTATTTATGTACTCACGCTACATTTCTGCACTTAATGTGCAGGATATGAGATAGGTGCATCTGGGTATCAGTTCGGCGCGCACGCTTGATCCCTGTTAAGAAACTACATGGTGAGCTGCCTTCCGAGTCGTTCTGCAACAGCCAAAGTTTTTCTTTTATTATTGTTCTGTCTATTTCATTTCAGACAGTAGAATAGTGATCTTTTGTATATTCTACTAGTAGCCCATACTCTTGTGACACCAAGCATTGGCACACACTAGTAGACTTGTGATTTTGATTCATGCTACGGTTATAATTGCATTCAGTTGCTTTCGTTTTAATTATTTTAAATCAGTATTTCTTTAATCTTTTAAATTAAGAAAAGTTTAATTACTTGAAAATTTATTAAAAAGAGGAATCACGTGGTTAGTTCACTGTTCGTTTGCCTAGCCGCGGCGCTGGACACCCTCAGGACCTATATTAAAATTGGGGCGCGACAACATGAAAATTTTACGAGAAGTCATTCAATATATTTATATGGATGATTTTCACAAATATTCACCCTTTAGAACTGTTGATTGAAATATAATTTAGCGTTTAGATAATTGAAAATATCATATTTTTATAAATAGGCAGACACTGCCCTGCCTTCTAATTTTCTGCTTCTTCTGCACTTGGTCTACTTCTTATAAAGTTAAAGATGTAACAAGGAATTCAGTGTAGTGACATTCCACATACAAAGCACTATGTTCTCAGTATAGTTCAAACAAAGATGCTTTTCATAATGTTACTTTTTTTCTTTGATCACTCTTTTCTTCGTGACGCGAATTGAGTCTTTTGATGACGGCATACATACCTTGTATATGTTTAGATGAATATTACGAGCCGATTGTTGGCTTTGTTAGATAAGAAGAAACGAATTAAATAACAAAATATATCAAAAAAATTTCGAACTCTATGGATTATAAATACGTGAATTAATTTGATCCAGAAATATAAAATAAAGAAGAACAGAAGTAAGATATAAAAATAACTTCAAGGAAATACAAGTCTGGCCATAAGTTTAGCTTCTTATAGCAGTAACAAGAATAACATTAAGAATAAAATAAAGAGAGCAATTTGATATAATGACTAGGGGTGTTCATGGTTCGGTTTGGATTGATTTTTCCTTAAAAAGAAACCAAACCAAGTAAGTTGGTTCTTCAAATATTGGAACCAAACCACACCAATTAAATCAATTAAATATTGGAAGACTTCATCCATTATGTTAGTTTTCCCGTCTTAAAGGAAGATTGCGACTGAAATAACATCAAAAGTTCGCCCCCAATGAGGTGGAAAGGATCACCTTTAGTAAGCCAAGGTTCGTGTATGTATATACATACCATTTTACTTTGAAATTTGGGTAAAGAAATTGACAATATAATTTTAGAATTCTGCCATCATTATCAAATTTGCTTGGCTCAAGTAGGCCCATCAGTATGGCATTCAATGGCTTGTCTTCGAAAGCTATGCTCCGAGACTGGGGAAACCCTAACTCTTGCATATTTGATTGACCTCTACTCCCCAAAGATCTTCTGTGGAAGTGTGCCAAAGCTCAGCAAACGCGGCAACCATACCGTCCCTATCAGCGCTGATGACGATAACGACTGTGGATGGATGGAATAGTTCATTGTTATTGCTACTAGAGACATTCTCCCGACAACAACACTTGTTATTCCTGAATCGTGAAATTTTACTTGTAAGCCGTCAGATATCTTTCCCTTGTCATATTTTAAAAGAATTTACTCCTTTGCTAACTTTTATTTTCCTTATTCCAGCTATTCATTGGGAACCACCATTTGTTAAAAATCTGGCCCAATGGGTACAAAAAGTTCTTGACGTTTCCACACTAAATTCTCGTAGGTGGAAAGAGATTGCCCCAGATTCAATTGGAAAGGCAAAAATCACTGTAAAAACGTCCCTTTTTCCCTTTCAACATGACAGAATCAATTTACTGACTCATTTTCATAATGCATAGGCCTTCGGAAGGAGTCTTCTGTTTGCCCTACTATTGAGGTTTCCGATGACCCTAAGGAAGCCCATCAACAACTGCAATAACCGGAAGAAGGCTCGTGAAGCCGCTCTTGCTTCCGGTGAAGGCACCTCTTCCCGGAATCCTTAACCCAAGGATCGAAAACTAAAGAGAAAACGTACGTCTACGGCTGGGACTCGGGATAAGACTTTAACAAAAGAAGCTCCAAGCGGACTAGCCACAATAGTCCTTTATGATGAAGGACCCGATGGTGAAGAAATCTTTTTCGAAGAAGAAAAAGATCTTCATAAGCTCAACCGGATGCTCAGCCGGGGGAGCTTTAAATACTACAACTGGGAGAAGTTCAAGGGCTCTACAGGAAAACGGAATGGGCTGAAAATCTCGAGTCTCGTTTCTGGGCTCCTATAGACACTTTCGTTCCTAGGAGTTCTACCCCTAATATTCCCCCGCCATCAACTTCTACACCATATACAACCATAACTCCTTCTACACCAGCCTCTCCACCATCCCCAACTGAATAGAGAGAACATGTTCCTTCCACACAGTCATTCGATCATGGGAATTTAGGGAACACTTACTCGACACCAAATCAAAATCCTAGTGAAAAATAAAGTATCATTCACACGACTTCGAATGAGTGCCACCTACTTTCCAAGCTGGTGCAGGACGCCAGTTACCTAAAGCCTCTAGCGACGAAAAACGATTGGAGAAAAGTGAACTCTCTTTCTGCTGAGTTTTTGATAAACAACAACATGCACTGTTCGGGCCAACTATTAATCTAACCTTCTTCTCTTCTCTTTTTTCTTTCTAGATTTTGCATTCATAACCTCAACTTTAACCTTTTTAGGCTAACCTTCGTGCTTCCGAGGGCCTGCAAAAGTTTATTAAAATAAGAGCTTACTACGGAACGAAATCATCTTGTTGCTGAAAGAAATCATCTTGCCGAGCGCCTCCAGATTTTGGAAGCAAAAAATGCTCAAACAGGCAAACACGAAGCCCGACTGGATCAATCTGAGCAAGAAAGGATGGCCCACAACCAAGAAGCTGCTCAATTACATGAAGATATTAAGGAGGCTAAGGCCAAATAGGTTGAATTGCACGATACCATAACTGCCACGGCCGATCGAGGTCTTCTTTTATGGTGCAAATCAACAACTTGGAAGTTGGATTATGCTCCAAAACCGAAGAGCTACTGCTCCCGAAGAGAAAATATCCAGAATAGAAGAAAGGTTCAAAAATGTTATGGAGCAGAACCAACTTTATGCAAGTACCAATACCGAACGCGATTCTAGGATCAACTTTATGAGAGCAGATCAACTTTAATAAAAAATATAGAAGTTCCAAGCTAAACTCCAAGATCAGGAAGACTCTTTACTCCTTGAGAAAACCTATTCAATCTACCATATGAGGAGCAATTCATTGGAGGAATCAAAATAATGCATTGCAAACATTGATGAATGAATTGCCAAGGCTCGTGGATTGGAAACAATTTCTCTTGAGAACATCCCTTCTTGGCAAGTTGCTTCAGACTCTTCGAACACCAGCTCTGAGTATTGGGGAACCGAAATGAACGCTGAGGAAGAAGAAAAATATGGATGAAGGTTTTGGTCCAGATAGGGAACAACCTTTATCTGCAAATGAAGCCGTAAAGACTTCTCTTCCTCCGAACTCCACAGGCAAAACCTATTGATGTATATATTTGTTATTATCCTTTGTAATTATTCCAACATTTACTTATTGAGTTTGGTAGTTTTAAGTAACGAAAGAAATCCCTTTGCTTGATTGTTGTGCAAAAACGATTCATTTACTTAACTGAAGCTCGAATATTTTTTTACATCCGATAACTTTTGATCCCGGGCATTCATACTTCCGGAATCTACCCTTTGACTATGTGGGTTTCATAAGAGAGGGCCAGTATGTTTATGTTTCCTTTGAAGAGGACGTCTCCTATTCATTCCGACACAAGTATTTGAAATTTTAAATAACTTTCAAATGAAAAAAGAAATTAACTTATCATTTAGACAAGAAATTAGATAAAATCAAAAGGACTTTGATTTATTCCCTCCATTTTCAAAAGTACATTTACATAAACATTCACTTAAGTAAATAAAGCTGCCAATACATGTGGCTAACTTGTACAACTTATTTATACGGGGCTGATCCTGGAGTCCAAGGTCCTGATAAATATCACAGTCCCCAGTCTTCATGACACTTTCAGTGCTCTAATAGTTCCCTCCCCCTAGTGTTCGGATGCTAAGTATGATAATTCAAACACTGGAGATCTTTCTATCGCCGATGACTCTTTCTTCGTAGTATGATTTACATTGCTGCCTCACTAAAAGCATTTTCAGGAAAAATTAATTAGGACAAAAACAGGACGAAGAAAAAAGTACTCCAGCACATACTTTCATTATTAACAAGGGTCTTCAGCAGTAATACCTTTTGAGGTGAGTCATGTTCCAATTGCTTGACAATTTAACTCCTTCTTGATTTTTTAATTAATGTGAGCCTTTACCGGACACAAGTCATAAATGGCACATGGACCTATTCCAACTCCCGAAACCAAAATCTGAATCCGATATCAATAAAGTCAACTCTTGGTAAAAATTCTCAATCTTACAAACCTTCAACTTTTCAACTTTCGCTAAAGAGCACTAAATCAACGTACGAGCCTCCAACCGGTAAAGTTCTTCCCAGTTGGTCCCAACTTCCCAACATTAACTTCTCGGGTATTTTGAATTACTTCTATCAAAACCAAATCTCCGACTTTGAAATAACGTAGATTTTCTCTACAATTATAATACCTTGCCATTATTTGCTTTTGTGCCACCCTCCTTACATATGCTAAGTTTCAATGCTCTTTAAGCAAATCCAGTTTAATTAGTAATGTTTCATTATTTTCCTTCTCGTTTTCCCGGGTTACCTCATAATCGATTCCCGAATCTCCACAAAGCTCCCGCACCGTACAAAAGTGAAAATGGTGTTTTACCCGTGCTTGACTTCACCGTCATTCGATATACTCATTACACCTAGTAACTCGCCTGGCCAATTACCTTTAGCATCTTTGTAACGATTTGACTGGTTGTTTTGAGCAATTGTGTCTGGCTCGGCAGCTTGAGGTCACAAGTAGCTTCACATGGTCTATTATAACTTGCGTGCATTATCTGTTCGGGATTTTGAGAGGTTCGAAAAGGTTTTTTAGGGGTGACTCTCATCTGAGAAGCTCGAAGTTGAAGGAAATGACCCAAGGTTTGACTCTTGGAGTATTTGAGCTCAGATCAGAGTTTCGATGGTTTCGGTAGGACCGGAAGGTGATTTTGGACTTGGGGTATGCCCGTAATTTCATGTGGAAGTTTCTAAAAGGTTTCGGCATCATTTGGCGGAAGTTGACAATTTAAAGGTTTAGTATTTTTCTAAGTTTGACCATGGTTTGACTTTAAGGCTATCGGGTCTGGATTTTGATTGCGAAATATGGAATAGGTCCATCACGTCATTTGGAACTTGCCTGCAAAATTTTGTATCATTTAAAGTTGATTTGATTTGGTTCGAACGCTCGGTTGAGATTCCAGAAGTTCTTGAAGTTCATTGTGATTTTAATGTGTTTTGGCATCCGATTCATGATTTGAGAGGTTATATAGTGTTCCGATCACGCGAGCAAGTTCGTGTGATTTTTTCAGATTTCTGAGGGTGTTTGGTTTAGAGCCTTGAGGGCTCGGATGAGTTTTGTACGCGTTTTAGAGTGTTGGAAGAAGGTTCAACTGAGTTGGTGTTTCTATTCTTGCATTTGCGAGGATTTCATCGCATTTGCGAGATCATTCTCGCATTTGCGAAGATGGGCTGGGGCAGGGGAGTTCGCATTTGCGAAACACTTCATCGCATTTGCGACACAAATTGTCGCTTTTGCAAAAAACATTGAGCTCGCATTTGCGAGTCTTATGTCGCATTTGCGACTTTGGCAGAGCTGGCCAGCCTTCGCATTTGCGATGCTTTTGTCACATTTGCGAGCCTGATGTCACAAATGTGACATCTGAGGCTGGTATTAAGATTCCTATTTTGGGACTTAGCTTCATTTTATCATATTTTGAACCCTAGGTCCAAGAGCAGGCGATTTTGAGAGAGGAATTTCATCTACAACCAATGGGTAAGTACCTCTTATCAATTTTCTATCATATTTTGTGATTATACCTTAGGTTTAACATCAAATTCATGAGGATCTAAAGGAAAATTCTTAAAATTTTTCAAAATGTAAAATGATTATTGGTATCGGGACTTGATAATTTTGGTATGGTTAACTTTTGTTGACTTTTTGAAAATTGTATAAAGATCATAGCTTTGGTAATTGAAGTTGTTTTCTCTTGCATTGTTTGATGTATTTAAGTCATCTTTGGCTAGATTTATCCGAGCGGAGGTGAATTTGTAAAGGAAAAGCTAATTTGAGTATTGATTTGGCCGAATCGAGGTAAGTGTCTTACCTTACTTTGTATGGGGGAAACTACCCTTTAGGAATTGAGTAAATTGTGCCATCTTGTTATGTGAAAGTCATGTACGCAAGGTGACGAGTGGATACCTGGTTTATATGTGGTATTTGACCGATTTAGATTGTCTAGTGTCTTTCCATGCCTTTAATTGAATTGTCATAACATGTTGTATCTCGTCGTTAGTCTATTCTTACATGCCATATTTGACGCTGCTAGCACCTACTGTACTCCTTACTCATTATTTGGTCTTATATGTCGTAGTTAAAGTTATGGTCTTGTTACCGCTTAATTGTTGAATTGTTCTATGTATTGCACTTGTCTGCTACTTGTCTTAATTGTTATGATTTCATACTTAGTTACCGCATACTTATTTGCCCTATCATTTTTGTATAGTTATTGTGTTCCTCCGGGTTTTATGTGGTTTCTTTGTCGTTGTGTACTGATACCCTTGATTGTAGAAATTCTTGTAAATAAGTCGTTGAATTATTGTTGTTGATTTAAATTATTTTAAGGGGGATCCGGTTGCACACCGCAATAGGTGAAATAAGGTAGGTGGTAAATAAAGGAGGATATTTATATTGTGATATTGCTATTATATGGTGGGATCAGGTTGCATGCCGCAACATGTGAAATAATGGACTGTTATGAGAAAATAAGGGTGAATTATGATATTCATATTATATGGTGGGATCGGGTTGCACGCCGCAACATGTTTTGTATATTGGCATGATATTGATATTGTACGGTGGGATCGAGTTGCACGCCGCAATTGGTGAAATAAGAGTGAATTGATATGGTGAAATACATGTGAAATTTGATATTGATATTATATGGTGGGATTGGGTTGCGCGCCACAACACATTTTATGTTTGTATTCCCTGTTTGTTGTATTGGTTTCGGTTCTTTCGTACGAGATACTGAGAATTTGTATTTTTGGTTCTTTACTGTTTTCCAAGGATGAGTTATTGTCGTTGACTTAGTGCCTTGCCATCATTTCCTGAATTCGTTTTCCTAATACTTTTATTCTGGTGAATTGATTCTCTAGGTGAATTTACGTTGAGTCATTGCCTCCTGTCCTGGTGAGTTGTTAGTAATATAGTGACTTTAGATAAATAAAAGAATTAATATCATGTTTCCTTATGTGACTTTTAAGTTAAAACCCGCCGCTTATTTCGATGCTTACCATTTCTACTAGTTGTTATATTTTACTTCAATTGATTTCTCAACTTAATCTCCTTGGCTTGTCTGAGGTTTTTATTTTACTTAAAAAGGAACGGTTATTATATTGTAATTCAATAAATTCTATATTAAATTCAGTATCTTATCCGGTGTTGTATTTATTTGAAAGAGGTTATTTTCATTAACCAAATGATTTCCAAAATAAACTCATTTTCTCATTGATTTGCTACTTGGTTTAGAAGTTGTATATATTTACATAAAGTCTTTCGATAATCCTACTTGACATTTGTCATGGATATTGTGTACTGGGTAACACGTGAAATTTGCCGTGCAAGGTGAGATAGAAAGACGTGGGCATAAGGTGTCGTGTTTGTTAAAGGTCTGAAAGATGAGATCTGTCGTATGAAATTATGAGAATTGGGATTATTGGAGTCGTGTATTAGAAACGATTTGATTGGTTGAGTTGACATCATTATCCCTACTTGAGTACATTTTTCCTCGTCTGTACCCCAACTATGTTGTTGTCAATTTACCTTGTATTTCTCGTTGCCAGTTGTGTTTCCCTTATCGATATTACTGTTTGTAATCTGATTTCTATTGCTATTGACATTCCTTTAATATTCCTTTCTTGTTAGCTTTATGTCATATCCTGCACAGGTTTAGATGTCCAGTGAGTGTCTTGGCCGGTCCTCGTCACCACTGTGTCGAGGTTAGGCTTGATACTTACTTGGTACCACCGTGGTGTACTCTTGCTACGCTTCTGCACATTTTTGTGCAGAGTCAAGTACTCCGGGCCGAGTAGGTTTTGAGACTCATGCTTGGTGTGGTTGGAGACTTCAAGGTACTCCTGTCGGGCGTTCGCAGGCTCCGAAGTCACCCTCTAATGTATTTATTTTCATTGCTTCTTCTATTTTATAACAGTGATGTATTCATTATGTAAAACTTCTCCTAGAAAGGCTTATGACTTGTACTACCGGTTTTGAGAATTGTAAATTTTATAGAGGATTTCATTTCTAAGTTTGTTAGATGTTATTTATTATTGTTATTCAGTAATTGTTAGGCTTACCTAGTCCCTAAGACTAGGTGCCATCACGATACCCAACGGAGGGGAAATTGGGCCGTGACAATCTTCTAACTTCTTTTTGAGATTTTGAATTATCACCTTGTTGGTTGACTCCGTTTGTCCGTAAGCACTAGGGTGGTATGGAGAATATGTAATCCGTTTGATCTTCAATTCTTCCAAAAACTTTGTCCTATAAAGTGTGGCCCATTTTCACAAGCAATTTCTTTCGTACCCCAAAACGATAGATGATGTGATCTAATACGAAATCAATCACTTCTCGCTCTTCAATCTTTTTGTAAGCACCGGCTTCAACCCATTTAGTGAAGTAGTCAATTAAAATCAAAAGAAATTTTACTTGCCCGAGTCCTTGTGGTAAGAGACCAACTATGTCCATCCCGCATTTCATGAATGGTCATGGTGACACCACCGAATGCAAAAGTTCTTGTCACGATCCAAAATCTAACATGTCGTGATGCCGCCTATCTTAATACTAGGCAAGCCGACAACCTCAATAAATCACAAATTTCTTTAAGTTTGAAAGCACAATAAATAAATTAATAGTAAAATCACATAAATATTTGATACAAAATACTATCTTTATACAATGCACTCCCAAAACCTGGTGTCACTGATTACATGAGCATCTAAATAACAACACAGTCTGACTAATAAAAATATGGTCTGAAAATATAGGATAGTGCAAATAACTGAAAGGAAAGAGATTCAAGGTCAGCAGACTCGCTTTTGTGGCGGCAGTGCTGCTTCTGCGAAGCAGGTGCCCCTTTTGTCTTTTCGCTTTTGCGGTCGCATACACAGGTGCAACTCTGCTTCTACGGTCCACCTGCTCGCTTCTGCAACCACTGCCTCAGTCAAAACTGGCCGCTTTTACGACGCCGAACTTGCTTCTACGAGCTCGCACCTGCGAGCGAAATTCCGCAGGTGCGATTGCACCAGAAGGCAAAAATTTCCAGATTTATTCTAAGTCCAATTTTCAATCCGTTAACCATCCCAAACTCACCCCAGGACCCTAAGGCCTCCACCAAATAAACCAACAAGTCCTAAATCATCATACAAACTTAGTCGAGGCTTCAAGTCACATCAAACAACGCTAAAATCACAAATCGCATACCAATTCAAGCCTAATGAAAACTAATGAATTCCAAATTTTACATTCGATGACGAACCTATCAAATAAAGTCCGATTGACCTCAAATTTTGCACACAAGTCATAAATTATATAACGGACCGACATAATTTTCAAAACTGGATTCTGACCCCAATATCAATAAAGTCAACTCCCGGTCAAACTTCTAAACCTTCTATTTTCCTAATTTCGCCATTTCAAGCCAAATTCAATTCCAAATAATTATCCGGACACAATCCTATGTCCAAAATCACTATATGGAGCTATTGAAATAATCAAAACTCTATTCCGGAGTCGTTTACACATAAGACAACACACGATCAACTATTTCAGCTTAAGCTTTAAATCTTGAAACCAAGTGTTCCAATTCATTCCGAAAATTTCCCGTCAAATCACATAATCACAATTGAGAATAAAAATGCAGTAAATGGGAAAAAGAGGTTGTAATACGCAAAACGATCGACCGGGTCCTTACAGTTCTGCAGTTTGATGCACTAACTGTGCATGACGCCAACATTTATCATATTTTTGTACAAATGACTTCGCGTCTTGATCCATTAGGGGCAAATAGAATCCAGCCCTTATCAATTTGAGAACCAACAAGTATACACCAGAGTGGTTCCCCCACACTCCTTCTTGAACTTTTCTCATCACGTAGTCAGCCTCTGATGTACCTAACCATCGAGCCAATGGTCCTTGAAAGGACCTCCTGCATAATTGACCATAAATAAGACAATAACGAGAAGCTTTAGTCCATAGTGCCCTGGATGCTTTTGGATCTTCAGGAAATTTGCCATGCCTTAAATACTCTATAAACTCATTTCTCCAATTCCAAATTAGGTTAGTTGAGTTAGCTTCACAATATACGTCCACGTCTAATATCAAATGAAATAATTGAACTACCGCACCGGTGGGCGCCAAATCCGTTTACCCGTAAAATGGTAAGTTAAATTTGTAACGTGGTTTATAGATACATGAATTGATTTGATCGAGAAATATGAAATAAATAACAATAGAAATAAGATTATAAAAATAACTTCAAGGAAATACAAGCATGTCTATGAGTTTAGCTTCTCTGATAGAAATACCAAAAATAATATTAAGAATAAAATAAAGAGAGCAATTTGATAGAAAGAGAATTGATTTTAGCTTTTGTGTACGAAAAATTTCATGTACCTCAATGGATACCAATTCTCCTATTCATAGCTCCATTCAGGGAGGCAATATCCCTAAATAAAACTTTTCTTAAATGAGAATAAAACCGTCATTGATGGATGCATAGCGGTTGGTTATTAATATAAAGATTCTTTGCAAAAACTGTTTATTGAATGTTGTCCTTTTCAACCGATCTCTTCCTTTCAAATTGATCACGCCCAACTATGACTTATAAAAAGGACTAAGTGCTTGTTGCAAATATAATATGGTTTAAGAGTCTGGAGTCGAATCCCACAGAGAACTAAGATTTTGTTACAACGGTTTACTATCACTTAGAAGACGAGTTTGAACAAATTTATGAAATTATAAAGATTGAGATTTTATTTCTAACTATTTAACTAACTAATTAAAGTAGTAAATTATAACGTAGATATACTAAGTTTGGAGAAAATATTAAGGAGAGGTCTAGAGTTATGATTTTCCCTATTGTAGGAATCTTCCCACACTGCATTTCCTATAAATTCGCTTAAGTATTCTCTACTGATCGTGAGCACTTTGGGTGTCGTCACTCTCTCTCTCGGGTGTGATGACCCAAGGGGTCATTTTATGATTTAAGACTCCGTTCTAGGATTATTATCCATAAAAAGATAATTACCTCGATTTGCGTGCATAGTCCAAGCGTGAAACCAGAAAGCTTTTATGTGAAAATATAAGAAATAATAATTTTTAGAGATAAAGTTTGGTTTTAGTAGACTTTGGTCAATATTTTGAGTAAACGAACCCGGATCTGTGTTCCGGCGATCCCGGGAGGTCCGGAGTAAAATTTGGGACTTGTGCGTATTCCCAGAATTAAATTCCGAGGTCCCAAGCCTTAGAAATCAATTTTTGAAAGAAATTATTTTGCTGAATTATTAATGAAATAAAAAATGAATTAACGTTTGAAACCATTAGTATCGGGCCCGTATTTTTGTTCTGAAGCCCGGTACGGATTTGTTATAGTATTTAAATACTACTTGTGAAATTTGGTGAGAATCGGAGTTTATTCGACGTGATTCAGACGCCCGGTTGAGAAATAGTGAACTTTAAGTGTTCTTGAGAAAAATGATGAGTTTTGAGGTTATATACATAGTTTAAGATGTTATTTTCATGATTTAACCATACGAGCAAGTCCGTATGATGTTTTTAGACTTGCGTGCATGTTTGGTTTGGAGCTCCGAGGGCTCGGGTGAGTTTCGGATAGGCTATGAGATGTTTTTAACTTATAAAACTTGCTGTTTTTTCTGCTATTGGTGCACAGTGAATTTGTTCTTCGCGTTCGCGTTGCTTCACTCGCGAACGTTAAAGTTGCACTGGGCCATTTTTGTTCTATGCGAACGCAAAGCTCTTGAGGGAAACCCTTCGCGAACGCGGGCAGGCTCACGCGAACACAATGAGTTAAGTGGGCCTGGGGGAGGGGAGCCCATTCCTCTATGCGAAAGCGGCCACCTGGTCGTGAATGCGGAGGCCACTGTTCCTAACGCTACGAGAACTCATTCGTTCTCACGCGAATGCGAAGGCCAACGGGCCTGACCCATCGCGAATGCGATGAAGGCCTGCCCAGTCATATAAAAATAGTGTTAAAAACGGGCAGAACCTTTTTCTTCCTATTTTTTGAACTACAAAGATCTAGAAGCAATGTTTTTCACCCAAGTTCATCCCCAAAGTGTTGGTAATAATTCTAAACTCTACTCTTTCAATTACCCAATGTTTTCATCACTTTTCAATCAAAAATTAAGAATGTTCATGGTAAAATTTGAGGGTTTGGGTAGAATTAGGGAATTTTGTAATAACCGAATTTTGACTTCGAATTGGGGTCGGATTCGGAGTTCGAAAGAGAAGGGGAAGAAGCGGGGTAGAGGAATTGGTCAACTCATCAGGCTCATGACCTGAAGATTGCAGGTTCGAATCCTGTCCCCGCCATTTCGAAACTAATTGCATAATCGGGCTCGGGGGTGAATGGGTAAACGTAATTTAGATTTATTTTGTGAAGTTAACTGTTGGAACTAGATTGGTTATAGCTGATTCCCTTGCCGGGATGTATTAGTTTTTATTGTTGATTCCCTTGCTGGGATATTATTGTTTCCACTGCTTGGGTGAGGTAAGAGTGATAAAGCACGAAGGGTGATGCCGTGCACATTTACATTCATACTTATGCATATGGTGAGGAAGAGTGATGAAGCACGAAGGGTGATGCCGTGCACATTTACATTCAGACTGATGCATATGGCGAGGAAGAGTGATGAAGCACGAAGGGTGATGCCATGCACATTTATATTTATATTGATGCATATGGTGAGACTGAGAGTAAAAGCACGACGGGTGATGCCGTGCAAGTTTCTTTTCTATTTTTAATTGCTGAAATTATTGTTGATCATTGTCTGTGTTTGCCTTATTGTTTTCCTTGTTTATTATGTTAGAAATTTCCCATGGCATGCTCTCTTCCCAATAATTGCTATTTCTTTTAAATTCCTTAAGTGTTGTTATTCCTGCTAGCAAGATTATATAAATATCCAGGTTTTATGTGGTGTCTTGTCCTAGCCTCGTCACTACTTCGCCGAGGTTAGGCTCGACACTTACTTAGTACACGAGGTCGGTTGTACTGATACTACACTCTTCACTCTTTTGTGCAGATCCAGGTACCGTCCAGCGTTAGGAGACTTTAGTAGCTGATTTTTCATCATTCGGAGACACGAGGTAGATCTGTTGGCGTCCGCATATTCCTGGAGTCTTCTCTTAGCTTTATAAAGACTGTTTTATTACACTCAAAACAATTACATTTTTTCTTTTAGCCCATTATTTGTAGTATTCTTAGTGGTTCATGAATTGTGACACCAGACCCTGGGGTAGTCTTAGTGATATATATTTAGTTCGTGGCTCGGCTTAATTATTCATTCATTATTTTATTTATGAAGTTATTCGTTGGAAATTATTGGATTTAGTTTATTTTAAATTGTCTTATTGTGTTCAAGTAAATATTCAAAGGAAAATGGCTAATCAAGTTCTAACATTGGCTTGCCTAACAAGTGTGGTGTTAGGCGCCATCACGAACCCTAATGTTGGAAATTTGGATAGTGACAAGTTTGCTACCCACACTCATGTTTAGACTACTCCTCAGATTCAGACCCAAGTAGCCAATCCAGTTGGGTTAATTCAGCCAGTTGCTCCAGCGCCGCCCATTGATGGGGCAACTATGTCCACCAATGCTTTGTGGAGGTTGGACAGGTTCATTAAGTTATTTCCTGTTCATTTTAGTTGTGAGACTTTAAAGGATCCGCAGGAATATCTGGATAGTTGTCATGAGGTTCTGCGTAATATGGGTATTTTGGAGACCAATGGGGTCGATTTCGCTGCCTTTCAAATGACTGGTTCCGCCAAGAAATGGTGGAGGGGTCACTTGTTGACTAGACCAGTTGGGCCGCCTCCTTTGACTTGGGATCAGTTTTCTCATCTCTTTTTGGAGAAGTTTTTGCCTGTTACTACTCGAGAGGAGAAGCATCGTCAGTTTGAGCGACTTCAGCAGGGCAGCATGACTGTGACCCAGTATGAGAATTTGTGGAGTTGGCTAGACATGCTATTCTTTTGTTGCCCACAAAGAGAGATAGGGTCAGGCGGTTTATTGAGGGCCTTGCTTAGCCCATCATGTTACAGATGGCTAAAGATACATGGACTGATATTTCGTTTCAGGATGCGGCTAATGTGGTCAGGAGAGTGTAGTCAGTTCTCGGGATGGGAGGTCAGGGGTCTGACAAGAGACCTTGCCATTCCGGTGGTTTCAGTGGTGCCTCATATGGAGGCGGGGTTAGTTTCAGTAGAGGCTATTCTTCTAGGCCATTCCATTCAGCACTTCAGGATTTACATGGTACTTCAAGTGGTCGTGGTTCTTATATGCCTCCTTCTGCTCAGCCACTTTACAGTGCACCATCAGCTCCTATCAGTGCACCTTCTCTCTAGAATGTTCAGGGTGGTTATACTGCTCGACAGGGTAAGTTTGCCGGCCAGCAGTCTCTGCAGTCTAGGTTTTGTTACACTTGAGGTGACTCGAGGCACATTGCTAGATACTGTCCTCGCGCGTCGGATAATTCTCAATATCAGGGTCATGCTATAGTTCCAGCACCGCCTACCCAGCCATCCAGGGGTAGGGGCCAGGTAGCCAGAGGTAGAGGTCAGGTTATTAGAGGCGGAGGTCAGGCCACTAGGGGTGGAGGCCAGCCTGCTAGAGGTGGAGGTACGCCTATCAGAGGTCCTCCCAGAGACACAGTTCAGGGTGGTGGCGCCCAACCCCGATTATATGCATTTCCAGCTAGACCCAATGCGGAGTCCTCCGATGCTGTTATTACATGTATCATTTCAGTTTGCAATAGAAATGCCTCAGTTTTGTTTGATCCGGGGTCTACTTATTCTTATGTGTCATCCTATTTTGCCTCGTATTTGGTTGTGCCCCGCGATTCCTTGAGTGTTCCCGTTTATGTGTCTACACTGGTGGGGGATGCTATTGTTGTATATCGTCTATATCGTTCGTGCGTAGTGGTCATTGAGGGTCTTGAAACTAGTGTGGATCTTTTGCTTCTTGACATGGTCGATTTTGATGTATATTGGGCACGGATTGGTTGTCGCCTTATTATTCCATCTTGGACTGTCACGCCAAGATAATTACTTTAGCTTTGCCAGGGTTGCCTCGATTAGAATGGAAAGGGACTCCTGGTCATCTCTCAGCCGAGTGATTTCTCATGCCAAGGCTCGTCGCATGGTTGAGAAGGGGTGTTTGGCTTATTTGGCTCATATTTGTGACTCTGATGCTGAAGTTTCTTCTATATATTCAGTTCCTATTGTTCGTGAGTTTCCCGAGGTATTTCCTGCAGACCTGCCGTGGATGCCACCCGACAAGGATATTGACTTTTGCATTGATGTGGCTCCAGGAACTCAGCCCATTTCCATTCTCCATACCGGATGGCCCCACCAAAATTGAAAGAGTTGAAAGAACAGTTGCAAGACTTGCTGGATAAGGGTTTCATTAGACCTAGTGTCTCGCCTTGGGGTGCACCGGTGTTGTTCGTGAAGAAGAAAGATGGATCGATGAGGGTGTGTATAGATTACCGGTAGTTGAATAAAGTTACTATCAAGAATAAATATCCATTGCCGAGAATTGATGATTTATTTGATCAACTTCAGGGTGCCAGGGTGTTTTCAAAAATTGATTTGAGATCGGGCTACCATCAGTTTAAGATTAGGGCATCTGATGTTCCAAAGACAGCCTTCCGGACGAGGTATGGGCACTATGAATTTCTGGTGATGTCTTTTGGGTTGACTAATGCACCAACAACCTTTATGGACTTGATGAATCGGGTTTTCAAGCCTCATCTAGAATCTTTCGTAATCTTGTTCATTGATGACATTCTTATATACTCCTGCAGTTGGGAAGAGCATGAACAACACCTCCGATAGCGCTCCAGACTTTGAGGGATAATAAGTTGTTTGCAAAGTTTTCAAAATGTGAGTTCTAGTAGGATTCAGTATTCTTCTTGGGACATATCGTATCGTCCGAGGGTATTCATCTAGATCCTAAGAAGATAGAAGTAGTCAAGAACTGGCCTAGACCCACTACAGCCACAGAGATCAGGAGCTTCTTGGGTTTGGCTGGTTACTACCGTCATTTCGTGGAGGGGTTCTCATCTATATCATCCCTAATGACTAAATTAACTCAGAAAGGTTACCCATTTCAAATGCTCGAACGAGTGTGAGGCGAGATTTCAAAAGCTCAAGACAGCCTTGACTTAGCACCGGTGTTGGTGTTACCATCAAGTTTAGGTTCTTTCACGGTGTATTATGATGCTTCCCGTGTTGGACTTGGAGCAGTATTGATGCAGGATGGCAGGGTGATTGCATATGTGTCTCGGCAGTTGAAAGTTCATGAGAAGAATTATCCTATCCATGACTTAGACTTGGCATCCATTGTTCATGTATTGAAGATTTGGAGGCACTATCTCTATGGTGTGCCGTGTGAGGTTTTCACAGATCATCGCAGTCTCTAGTACTTGTTCAAGCAAAAGGATCTTAATTTGAGGCAGCGGAGGTGGTTAGAGTTATTGAAGGATTATGATGTCACTATATTGTATCATCTGGGGAAGGCCAACGTGGTGGCCGATGCATTGAGTAGAAAGGCAGTGATTATGGGCAGCCTAACATTTATTTCAATCGGTGAGAGACCGTTAGCTTCACACATTTGGACTTTGGCTAATCAGTTCGTGAGGTTGGATATCTCGCCCAACAGTGTTCTAGCTTGTACAGACGCTCTGTCGTCTTTGTATGAGCGTATCAGAGATCGGCAGGATGATGACACACATTTGATGGTCCTTAGGGACACAGTTCGTCACGGTGGTGCCAAGCAGGTTACAGTTGGAGATGACGGTGTTTTGAGGAAGCCGGGTCGTATATGTGTGCCTAATATTGATGGCCTTTGTGAGTTGATCCTTGAGGAGGCTCACAATTCTAAGTATTCTATTCACCCAGGTGTTTAACCAAAGAATTAGATCCTTTGACCAAAGCTAGTTTTAGGATGAACACGGGTTACTTATATCAAGGAAATAATATTAAGTAAAGAAGAATAAGTCAATGATGATAATAAGATGCTAAGAAAAATAAAGTGTATTGTATTCGTAATTCAGATGCCCTTGGCAAGTTATATTCCCTTCCCTTATATATGGAATTTCTTAATATAACGTCTACCTCTTACAATGATCTCTCATTAATGACTAATTATTACATTAATGGGACGTTACAAAGAGTAGCCGTAACTGTTGCGTGAAGGTTGTGTAACGTGTGAGTCATTAATTGAGGATCTATAAATCTGCCCGTAGCTTTGTCCGGATTTATTCTGACCGTGTCTCTTCCTTGTCTCAATTAGGCTGAGTTTCCCGTAGCTGATCACCCCGTAGGTTTATTGATCCATGCCTCTTTGTTCCGTACCTCTTTATAGAATCATATCCAGCTGTCAGATTTTCCTTGGTCCACGTAGCCGGTTGAGTCACCAAGGATTATCATACGTGTGAGACTCTTTTTTACCAATACACCAGGTGCAGTCAAAATGTACCAAGACTTGAGGCAACATTATTGGTGGAGAAGGATGAAAAAGGACATTGTTGCGTATGTGGCTCGTTGTTTAAATTGCCAACAGGTGAAACATGAGCATCAGCGATCCGGTGGTTTGCTTCAGCAGATAGAGATTCTTGAGTGAAAGTGGGAGCATAGCACTATGGATATCGTTGTTGGACTCCCACAGACTCAGAGGAAATTTGACGAAGTTTGAGTTATTGTGGATAGGCTGACTAAATCAGCACATTTTATTCCAGTGGCAAGTACTTATACTACCGATCGGTTGGCAGAGATATATATTCGAGAGATTGTTCGCCTTCACGGTGTGCCCGTGTCTATCATTTATGATCGAGGTACACAGTTTACTTCACACTTTTGGAGGGTAGTTCAGCGTGAGTTGGGTACCCGAGTTGAGTACAACATTTCATCCTCAGACAGACGGGCAGTCCGAGCGTACTTTTCAGATTTTAGAGGATATGCTCCAGGCTTGTGTTATTGACTTTAGAGGTTCTTGGGATCAGTTATTTCCGTTAGCAGAGTTTGACTATAATAATAACTATCAGCATAGCATTCAGATGGCTCCTTATAGAGCATTATATGGTAGACGGTGTAGATCGCCAGTTGGATGGTTTGAGCCGGGAGAGGCTTGGTTATTGGGTACAGATTTAGTTCAGGAGGCCTTATATAAGGTCAAGATTATTCAGGAGAGACTTCGTGCAACTCAGTATAGGCAAAAGAGTTATGCCGATCGTAAGGTTCGTGATGTGGCATTCATGGTTGGAGAGAGAGTATTGCTTCGGGTATCGCCCATGAATGGTGTTGTATGATTTGGGAAGAAGGGTAAGTTGAGCCATAGGTATATCGAGCCGTTTGAGATTCTTAATAGAGTGGGGGAGGTAGCTTATAGGCTTGCGTTTCCTCCAAGGTTATCCTCAGTTCATCCGGTATTCTACCTGTTTATGCTCCGAAAATATCACGGTGACCCGTCCCACGTATTAGAATTCAGCTCTGTCTAATTGGACAAAGATTTGACTTATGAGGAGAAGCCGATAGCCATTTTAGACCGGCAGGTTCGTCAGTTGAGGTCTAAGAATTATCCTTCAGTTTGAGTGCAGTGGAAAGGTCAGCCCGTTGAGGCAGCTATTTGGGAGTCCGAGTCGGACATGCATAGTAGATATCCACACATGTTTGCCAATTCAGGTAATATTCTATGTCCGTTCGAGGACGAACGTTTATTTTAGAGGTGGAGATTGTGATGACCCAAGGAATCATTTTATGAAGTATGACTCCGCTCTAGGCTTATTATCCATAAAAGACTAATTTTAGTTACCTCTATTTGCGTGCGTAGTACGGGTGTGAAACTGGAAGGCTTTTATATGAAAATATAGGAAGTAATGATTTTTAGAGTTAAAGTTTGGTTTTTGTTGACTTTGGTCAATATTTTGAGTAAACGGACCCGGATCTGTGTTCCGACGATTCTGGGAGGTCCGCAATAAAATATAGGACTTGGGCATATGCCCGAAATTAAATTCCGAGGTCCCAAGCCTTAGAAATCAATTTTTGAAAGAATTTATTTTGCTGAATTATTAATAAAATAATGAAATGAATTAACGTTTGAAACCATTGGTATCGGGACCGTATTTTGGTTCCGGAGCCCGGTACGGATTTGTTATAGTATTTAAATACTACCTGTGAAATTTGGTGAGAATCAGAGTTTATTTGACGTGATTCGGACGCCCGGTTGAGAAATAGTGAACTTTAAGTGTTCTTGAGAAAAATGATGAGTTTTGAGGTTAAATTCATAGTTTTAGATGTTATTTTCATGATTTGACTGCACGATCAAGTCCGTATGATGTTTTTAGACTTGCGTCCATGTATGGTTTGGATCCCCGAGGGCTCGAGTGAGTTTCGGATAGGCTACGTGATGTTTTAAACTTATAAAAGTTGCTGGTTTTTCTGCTACTGGTGCACATTGAATTTGTTCTTCGCGTTTGCGTTGCTTCACTCGTGAACGCGTAGAGTAAATTTGCACTGGGCCATTTTTGTTCTATGCGTACGCGGGGTCTTGGACATGAACGCGAAGCTTTGGGGGGAGACCCTTCGCGAACACGGGCAGGCTCACGCGAACGCAGTGAGTTAAGTGCGCCTGGGGGAGGGGATCCCATTCCTCTGTGCGAATGCGGCCACCTGGTCGCGCACGCGGAGGCCACCGTGCCTAACGTTACGCAAATGCGTTCATTCTCACGCAAATGCGAAGGCCAATGGGCCTAACCCATCTCGAACGCAGCAGGCCCATCGCGAACGCGATGAAGGCCTGCCCAGTCATATAAAAATAGTGTTAAAAACGGGTAGAACCTTTTTCTTCCTATTTTTTGATCTACAAAGACCTAGAGGCAATTTTCTTCAATCAAGTTAATCCCCAAAGTGTTGGTAAACAATTCTAAACTCTACTCTTTCAATTACCCAATGCTTTTCATCACTTTTCAATCAAAAATTAAGAATTTTCATGCTAAAAATTGAGGGTTTGGGTAGAATTAGGGAATTTTGTAAAAACCGAATTTTGACCTCAAATTGGGGCTTGGATTTCGAAACTAATTGCATGATCAAGCTTGGGGGTGAATGGGTAAACGTAATTTGGTCCGAACCCCAAGTTTGGACCAAGCAGGCCGGGGTCTGGTTTTAACTTTTTTTTAGAAAACCTAGAAAAAATCATAATTTTCAGTAAAGTTACTTCCTTTAGAATTAATTAATGATATTAAGCTAATTATGGTTAGATTTTAGTTTGTTGGAGTTGAATTCGAACGGAAAATCTATAATTGAGCAGTGAGCGACCTGCGGAATTAAGGTAAGTGTTTGGCCTAACCTTAGCTTGAGGGAATATGTGATGTTGTCTTATTTGCTACGTTTTAGTGTTGAGTACGACGTATAGGTGTGGTGACAAGTATCTATACGTTGGTGTCAAGCATGCCCGTGACACTTATACTGTGACTGTTGTGACTCTTATTATGTACTATCCATGCTCAAACCGATGACTATTCATGTTAAACAAGACTTATGATGACTTCTTGGTAATTGACCATTGTGAGCATTGGCTCAAATTGATATTTATTTTGTGAAGTTAACTGTTGGAACTAGATTGGTTATAACTGATTCCCTTGCTGGGATGTATTAGTTTCTATTGTTGATTCCCTTGTTGGGATATTATTGTTTCCACTGTTTGGGTGAGGTAAGAGTGATAAAACACGAAGGGTGATGTCGTGCACATTTACATTTATATTTATGCATATGGTGAGGAAGAGTGATAAAGCACGAAGGGTGATGCCGTGCACATTTACATTCATACTTATGCATATGGTGAGGAAGAGTGATAAAGCACGAAGGGTGATGTCGTGCACATTTACGTTTATATTAATGCATATGGTTTTGAAGAGAGTAAAGCACGAAGGGTGATTCCGTGCACATTTATATTTATATTGATGCATATGGTGAGGCTGAGAGTAAAAGCACGAAGGGTGATGCCGTGCAAGTTTCTTTTCTATTTTTAATTGCTGAAATTATTGTTGATCATTGTCTGTGTTTGCCTTATTGTTTTCCTCATTTATTATGTTAGAAATTCCCCATCGCATGCTCCCTTCCCATTAATTGCTATTTTGTTTAACCTTAATTGTTGTTATTCCTGCTAGCAAGATTATATAAATATGCAGGTTTTATGTGGTGTTTTTTCCTAGCCTCGTCACTGCTTCGTCGAGGTAAGGCTCAGCACTTACTCAGTACATGGGGTCGGTTGTACTGACACTACACTCTGCACGCTTTTGTGCGGATCCAGGTACTGTCCAGCGTTAGGAGACTTTAGTATCTGATTTTTCATCATTCGGAGACACGAGGTAGATCTGCTAGCGTCCGCATATTCCTGGAGTCTTCTCTTAGATTTATAGAGACTGTTATATTACACTAAAAACAGTTACATTATTTCTTTCAGCCCATTATTTGTAGTATTCTTAGTGGTTTGTGAATTGTGACACCAGGCCCTGGGGTAGTCTTAGAGATATATATTTAGTTCGTGGCTCGGCTTAGCTATTCGTTCATTATTTTATTTATGAAGTTATTCGTTGGAAATTATTGATTTAGTTTATTTTAAATTGTCTTATTGTGTTTAAGTAAATATTCAAAGGAAAATGGCTAATCAAGTTCTAACATTGGCTTGCCTAGCAAGTGTGGTGTTAGGCTCCATCACGATCCCTAAGGTTGGGAATTTGGGTCGTGACATCGGGCAACTACAACAATTTACTAGACATATTCTCTCAAAATCCGCTAGCTAGCACTAATTCACCGCTCACTATGATCGTTTCAAGGTTTCGTTATCTCTAATCCCGCCTTTAAACCCTACATAATAATCTCTCAAATACGTTAGGAGTGGTGTTGTTCAACAACCACCTAAATGTGTACTCTCTCTCAAGCAATATACACACTAAATAGGCATAGTTAACTGAGAGCGCTTCATCAACAACTACGAAATTATAGTTGGACAAGTAGAGAAAAGTCAACGGCAAATCTTTATTAAACGCAGTAGAATATCATCCTCCAACAGGTTCCATGAAACCCCAGATTAGAAAGTTTAGATACTCATAATCATAATAACAATCACGATAATAATTGAAAGCATTAAAATACAGATTAAGGAAGAACGTAAGTGAAAACTCTTATGATTTGTGGCTTCCAAGTGTTCTTGGAGCCTTCTTTCCTCTCCAATATGTCTCCCCCTAAGAAATAGGTTTAGAACCTCTTTTATACATGTTGGGGGCGTATAGGGTCGAAAATACTAAGTCCTAGCCGAATTAGGACGAAATACGCCCTTAGCCATCTCGCTTGGCGCCTGGCGCCAACCTGGAAACCCAAATTTTCCACTTCAGTGCTATTCTGCGATTGGCATTTTGGTAGGTTCCTGGCGCTAACTTGGCACCAAAATCATACTCCCTCCAAATTCTTTTGTTTTTACTTCACTTTGCATGCAAGCTTGCAAAATCACTTCAAATTGCCTACTACACATATAAACACCACTATTAAGCTTGAGACACAAATATTTACACCAAAGTTAACAATATTGAGGTATAATGCGAGACAAATTACATGCAAAAACATGGATTTTATGTAATGACCCGACCGGTCGTTTTGCATTTTAGGACCCCATTCCCCTAAATGATACTTTCCGTAGTTTCTTTTACTTACTTATGACTTGTGGGAACGGGTGGTTCGGGAATTGGAAGAGTTTAGAGTGGTATAGGAACACTTAGTTCCTTAAGGTTGGCCTTTAAGGCCAAGTTTGACTTCGGTCAACATTTTGAGTAAACAACCTCGAAATCAAGATTCGACAGTTCCAGTAGCTTCGTATGATGATTTTGGACTTGGGCGTATGTTCGAAACATGTTTTAGATGACCCGGGAGCGTTTCGGCGCACAATAGCGAAATGAGAGTTTCCTTAAGTTCAAATTGTGGGTTGGAATGTGGTTTTGTGTTATCGAGGTCCAAACAGAATTTCGATACCGGAAATAGTTTCGTTATGTCATTTATGACTTGATTGCAAAATTTGGTGTCATTCCGAGTAGTATAGGTAGGTTCGGCGCGTTGTTGGTGAATTCAAGAAGTTAAAAGTTCTTAAGTTGATTCTAGGGGTTTTGAGGTGTGATTTCGAGTTTTAGCATTGTTTTGGGTGTTCCGAAGGCTCGAGCAAGTCCGTATTATGATTTGGGACTTGTTGGTATAGATGGACGGGGGATCGGGTGGGCCCAGATGCCGCTCGGGCATCAAACGAGGCCAAAAACCAGCAAAAATAGCTGCTGCTGCACCAGATCTGGTGCGACCGCACCTGCGATGGCCCAGTCGCAGGTGCGAGACCGCTCCTGCAGTCTTTGCTTCGCAGGTGTGGCTTCAGGTGAGGCTTCCCATTTCTTGCAGGTGCGGGCTCCTCTCCGCAGGTGCGATCCCAGACCTCTCTTGCCCATTTCCGCAGATGCGAGACCGCAGGTGTGGTCCTCGAGCCGCAGGTGCAAAAAACCTGTAGGTAGTGAGCTTCTTTTAAAATACGGGAATCCTCCATTTATTAACATTTCACCTTCTTCCTTGGGCGATTTTGAGCATGCAAAAGAGACCAACGACCTAGCTACTTAAAGGTAAGTAAATTCCACCATAATGCTGGTTTAATATTTGAATTCCTAGGTAAATTAACATCCTAATTAGTAGAAATCATGGGTTAGGGAAAAAATCTAGGTTTTATAAAAATGAGGGAATTACCATGGAATTGGTTATGAAAACATACAAAATCAAATAATGTTGGTCCTTAGACTATGGGTGAGTGTTTCCTTCAAAAAATTTAAGAATCCGAGCATGCGGGTCCCGTAGTGTTTTTTGGAATTTTTCAATTTAGGTTGAGATAATCATTTACATAGAGTAACTTCATACTTTCTAGTGTAAATTAATTTATTTATGCAACATTTGACTAGTTTCGAGTCCTTGGGAGACGAGTTTGGAGTTCGGGCGCATTCTTGACCCGGAAAGTAGGCTCGACACGAGGTGAGTCTCCTTTCTAACCTTGTAAGAGGGAAATTGTCCCCATAGGTGATTATAAATGATTGCATGTCCTTATTTGCGGAGGGGGGGGGGGGCTACGCACGCACGAAGTGCGAGAGTCTGTGCGTAGCTACTATTATGCCTTGACGGGTAGTTTAGGATTCACAAGCCTGCCCTATGTGTTGTATCCATGATCTTGTATGTGGTCTAGGTAGTCTAATATCCTTGAATTTCATGTATGAAATACTAGGAGGTTATATTTTGAAGTTGGCATTATTGAATCCTTTTTGCAAAGTATGATGCCATGTTAAATCACCCAAAATCCATGCTAATTATGTATATGTATACGGGAACCCGTGTCACATGTATGATTGGCGAGCGGAGTAGCCCTAGTATTATGTTCACCACGTCGCATGATCGATTCGCGAGCGGGTCAGATAGATGCATCTATGGTTCGGGCCGTTCGACCCTCAGCAATGCACATTTACTTTTTACGTCAAACCAGTCGTACGTTCACGACCTGTTGTGTGTCTGATAATTGATGGGAAGCCCTGTAAGTGTAACTGTTGATTTTATGAAAAATGGAAGGTTAAGTAGCTTGCATGCTATGGAAGTTAATACGTAAAGGCACTAGATAACGTTATCTGATGCCCTTTTCCTTATTATTGTTCATTACTGCTATTACTGTTCAACCTGCATTTATTGTATATTGTTGACTGTTGGCCCATGTCACTGAATGTGTTTTGAATATTGACAAAAGGCGTCCAGTTGAACCAGGTCCATCGTAGCATACACTTCTGAATGAAGCAGTTGGATCACAAATCGTACAAGTCTAGGAGATATCAGTGATTGCTAAGTATCAAAGAACTAAGAGAATGTCTCCTAATACGAAAAGGTTGCAAATTGATAAGAGAAGATAGAAGTTGATTTCAGCTAGGACAGAAATAGAGGAAGGAAGTTGAGTTACAATCAAACTCGTTTACCAAGGAAGAGTTGGATCAGAATTGAATCATGGACTCAACAAACGGACTCTATAAATAATCAATGTATTACTGCTGAAAGAGGTGACGCACAAGTGCTAAAGTGAATCAAGTTCTGAAGCAAAAGTTCCAGAGATTTTGCAAGCAGAATTGTTGTGCGATACAAAGGCTACAGTTCAACTAGAAGAAACAGTTCCATTGTTTGTGTATTGAGTCTAGTTGATTGTAGTAGGAGTTTTAACATTGTATCTTTTCAGCTTACTTAGAAGCAATTGTAATAGGTACAAATTGATCAAGTTAGAGTTAGCTTGAAATCTGTAGAAATTAGCTAGAGGCTAGTTGATACAAAGAGGATTAGAGTTAGTCCTAGGATTACAAAAGAGTTTATTTTGTAAGTCCGTTTTGGCTCAGAGTTTTAGTGAAGAGTTTGAGCAAATCCTACTGAGGAGTAGGTCGTGGTTTTTTCACCTTTTGAGCCAGGTGTTTTCCACGTAAAAATCTCTGTGTCTTTACTATTACTGCTTAATTATTCCGCAAACAGTAGTAAGTAGTAGACTAAGAAGAACCAGGTTCTTCTTATTAGACAGCACTCGAAAATTGGGTACTGCACAATTAACTTATAATATTGTGTAGTATTGAAGTCTAAAACATCAATTGGTATCAGAGAGGGTTATCCTTGAAGAGGCTAACACCTAGGAAAAGATGGAGATGAGTGCACCAGCTGGGAACTGGGAAGGACAATCAACTGCAAGGCCACCACTCTTAAACAGCCAGTACTATTCTTGGTGGAAGAATAGAATGAAGGATCACCTTATTGGAGAGGACTATGAACTCTGGGACATAGTCACTGATGGACCACTTGCAAGAATGAAGAAAACTGCTGAAGGAGTAGATGTGCTAAAACTAGGGCTGACTGCATAGT
>ML273780.1:0-39947 GCA_005239495.1 Nicotiana undulata | reverse complement strand
ATTGATTTTGGTGGTTCATGGGATCAGTTCCTGCCTTTAGCAGAGTTTGCCTACAACAACAGTAACCAGTCGAGCATTCAGATGGCTCCGTATGAGGCTTTGTATGGTAGGCAATGTCGGTCTCCAGTCGGATGGTTTGAGCCCGGAGAGGCTAGATTATTGGGTTCTGAGTTACTCCAGGATGCCTTAGATAAGGTGAGGATCATTCAGGATAGGCTTCGTATAGCTCATTCCAGGCAAAAGAGCTATGCAGATCGTAGAGTTTGAGATTTGACTTTTATGGTAGGAGACCAGGTGTTCCTTCGAGTGTCGCCTATGAAGGGCGTGATGAGATTCGGAAAGAAGGGCAAGTTGAGCCCTAGGTATATTGGTCCATTTGAGATTTTGGACAAGGTAGGAGAGGTGGCCTACAGACTTTCCTTGCCACCGCATTTATCAGCCGTACATCCAGTGTTTCACGTATCCATGCTCTGGAGGTATATTGCAGATCCATCTCATGTTCTTGACTTGAGCAATGTCCAGTTGGACAAGGATCTCACTTATGAGGAGGAGCCGGAATCTATATTAGATAGGCAGGTTTGCCTGTTGAGGTCGAAGAGTTATCCTTCGGTCCGTGTTCAGTGGAGAGGTCAGCCTGCCGAGGCAGCTACTTGGTAGTCCGAGTCCGATATGAGGAGTCGTTATCCCCATCTTTTCTCAGACTCAGGTACTTTTCTATGTCCGTTCGAGGACGAACGTTTGTTTTAGAGGTGGAGATTGTGATGACCCAAAAGGTCATCCTAAGTAATTCTAGCTAAATCTGTGTTCCGAGGCCCCGAAAGCCTCCGTTAATCTCACCTCGATATGCGTGCGCAGCCCGGGCATGTAGCCAGGAAGCTTCTATGTGAAAATTTGATAAAAATGGAACTTTGAATTGAATAATTGAATAAAGTTGACTTTGGCCAACATTTTTGGTAAACGGACCTGGACCAGTGATGTGATGGTCCCGGAGGGTCCGTAGGAAAATATGGGACTTGGGCGTATGCCCGGAATCGAATTCCGAGGTCCCAAGCCCGAGAAATGAATTTTTAAAGAAAATTGTTTTCTGAAAATAATAAAGGATTTTGAAAATGAATAATTATGTGAAAACCGTGTTACCGGGCCCGTATTATGGTTCCGGAGCCCGGAACAGGTTTATTATATGTTATGTGACTTATCTGTGAAATTTGGTGTAAAACGGACTTGAAATGACGTGATTCGGATTAAAAATGGGAAATTTAGAAGTTTATGAAGTTTAAGAAATTTCTAAGAGTTTTGAGGTTTAATTCCGTGTTTTTGATGATATTTTGATGATTTAAAAGCTTGAACAAGTCCGTAGGATGTATTGGGAGACGTGTGTGTTTTTGGTTTTGAGACCCGAGGGCTCGGGTGAGTTTCAGGTAGCTAACGAGATGTGAAATGCATGAAAAATCTGGTGTTTTGATAATTTGCTGGTGTCTGGTGTAATACCCTTCGCGAACGCGACCAAGGGCTCGCGAACGCGAAGGGCAATTTTTCCCAGTGATTTTAATAACCCAAAAACAGAAATATTACGGGATTTAACCCACTTCTTCTCAAACCTCTTCTTCCCCACTTCCCCTTAGGCGATTTTGAAGATTTCCATCACCATAACTCCATAGGTAAGTGATTCCAACTCTATTTTCTTCCATTTATCTTCAACAACCACTAGAATCTAGGCCTAAAAACATGGAAATTAAGTAGAAATTAGGGGTTTTGGGTAGAGTTAGGTTTTTGGGAAATTTGGGTGATTCAACCTCAATTTGGGGTCGGATTTCAAAACAAATTATATATTTTAACTCGTGGGGTTATGGGTGATTGGGTTTTGGTCCGAACCTCGAGTTTGGACCAAGCGGGCCCGGGGTCGAATTTTGGAAATTTTGAAAGAATGGTAGGAATTGTGTATTTAGGCTATGGGATGGTGTTATTGAGTTATTATTGATATACTTAAGTTAATTATGCCTAGATATTGTTGTTCCGGAGTTGAATTCAAAAGGAAAGGCGGTCTTAGAGGGTTGATTGCTATACTTTGGACCGAGGTAAGTGTCTTGCCTAACTTTGGTGAGGGAATAGGTATTATTTGCTATGTGCTAAGTGATTATCATGTTCATTGCATAGGTGAGGTGACGAGTACCTATGCAATGTGTGTCAAGCATGCCCGTGAGTCTATTTTGATAGAAATTGTAGTATTTCCTCCATGTTTAGCATATTAAGAGATTGTATGTACTTGGTAATTTATTCTTGATTGAAAGTATTGGCTGTTGAGTTCGAGAAGTGTTGGTACGAATGATAATCCAAGTGTAGAGTATGCGACTAAGGTGATTGGTTGTAGCTGAGACCCTTGCCGGGCATTTATTGAGTTATTAAATTGATGTTTTCCCCTTGCCGGGTGTTTTGAACTGCTTATTTCCACTATGATGTACCCCTTGCCATTACATCTGTTATTGCTTGGTGAGGAAGAGTGTAAAGCACGAGGGGTGATGTCGTGCCATGATATTATATTCCATTGCATAGTGAGGAAGAGTGTAAAGCACGAAGGGTGATGCCGTGCCATGATTCATATTGATTATAAGCACGAAGGTAAATGCCGTGCCATGACTTTTATTGATTATAAGCACGAAGGTTAATGTCGTGCCATGATACATTGTACATTGCATTGTGAGGAAGAGAGTAAAAGCACGAAGGGTGATGCCGTGCCATGATATTTGATTACATTGCATTGTGAGGAAGAGAGTAAAAGCACGAAGGGTGATGCCGTGCCATTGTTTACTTTTCTGATATTTATACTTGCTTCGTGGGCTATTGTGTTAGATTGCCTCCCTTGTTTACTTTTATCTGTCAATTAGACTGCTTCACTTCACTTGTTTCCCCTTTACTGCTCTTGTATCCCTTACTTATTTGCTTATCTCTTGTCTCGTATTTTACCTGTTACTTGATGTAGAATAGGACAAGTTTTCGTTATTGTCAAGTCTAGCCTCGTCACTACTTTGGCCGAGGTTAGGATCGGCACTTACTCAGTACATGGGGTCGGTTGTACTGATACTACACTGCACTTCTTTATGTTGTGCAGATCCAGCTCCCGGACCCCGTGGACCGCTCAAAGGGAGTCACCTTCAGTCCACATTGAGCTTCAAGGTATACCACTGGAGTTCGTGGACCCTAGAGCCTCTTCTGCTATTGTGTCCTATTGTCTTACTTCTCTTTCAGTTCTAAAGACAATACTATATTTCCTTTCAGACTTGTATTTAGTATTCTTATAGCTAGTCCGTGAGGTTGCGACACCCCGGTTTTGGGAGTTTGCGATATTGTTGTCTTTATCGTTTCATTATGCGTTTTGAAATATTATTTCTTTTCTGCTGTAAAACTTTTGAAGTGATTTGGGATGTTTCAGTAAAAGTTGAAAGTTCATGATTCGGGATATTCCAGTAAAGGTTTGAAGGTTAATGGCTTTAAATACTGTTACGTTGTTTATAGATGTCAAAATGTTGTGTACGTGGCTTGTCTAGCGGGTTAAACGTTAGACGCAGTCACGGTCTGAAAGGTGGGATTTCGGGTCGTGACACTGCATTAGACATCATGCTATAGGATCGTACTCATCTAACTACACTTAGTCTAAATACAGATATCTAACATAGTCATCCTGTTCTAAATAAACTGGTAATGAGTCCCTGAACATCTGCAACGCCAAGAATTGCATGGTACTACCTACAACAACCTAGAATCATTATTAAATCGGAATATGTTGCATATTATTTTACTCCTAGGCAAGCCTTAGGCAATCAACTTAAAAAACTGTCTCTGTGATTATGTTTAACTGTCAGCATGTTAAAATCAGTAGGCAAGCCTGATTAGGACTTCCTCTCTGAGTTATGTAATAAATCTGACCTTACTATTATCACTTAGACACCATGCTCAGGACCTGAATTTAGACCTTAATTGTGTATTAGACATGTTGTTTATGTGTACTGTGTGTGGAGGCATACTTGAGCCTTTTTATTTGTCTTCCATGCTCCCATTAATTGAAGTCCTATCTGTTTATTATGTGTCGCCTTAGTATTTTACCTTTAAACTTAAGGGTCTGCCTAGAAACCCCCTTTATAGGATAGGAGTCCTAAATTCCTCCGGGACTGCTAGGAAAGGGACGGGTAACAGCATGCAATAGGGGTCGAGACCAACCCTCGCTTTAGTTACCTTCACGGGGTGGGAAAGGGTAGATATGGATATGATGATCGGTGCGTTAATACCACGTGTAGCCCCTCTTTGAGGAGTGTCATACCGGGTATTGTATTGATGTGATCCATATTGTAAATAAACCTAGGATACCCCTGTACTTCCATAAGCCTTCTTAGATTGTGATCCCTTTCAATAATCTAGCTTAACTGTTTTCAAATATTCGTACTTAGACTTAAATCCCCTATATTTGAGCCCTAATTGTTTATTTGCTAAATTATACAAATTCACAAAAAGTTGTTTGGCCGGGAACCACACTTGTGGATCCTGAGAGGTGCCTAACACCTTCCCCTTAGGATAATTTCAAGCCCTTAACCTGTCTCTGGTTATCAAACGTAGTTATAAATGAACCCCCGATAGGTTCCCTAACGCACCTCAAAATCGTTAGGTGGAAACTCTTCAAAAAATGCAAACCCCTTTCCCAAAAGGAACGAGTTGTTTCAACCAATGTCATAAACCCGATTTCGCGAGAAAAAGGGGGCGCGACAGCATGACGACTCTGCTGGGGACTTTTCAGGCTTTACCATTTTCAATTGACTTTGTGAATTTGTACCTCTTCCCATTTCCCTTATGTGCAATTACTTGTCTATTTCTTTAATCGTTTAATTTTCTTCCAAGAGAAAATTGACATATTTTCCTGTTTCCTTCCATTGTAACCGCTTTCAAATTATAAACTGTTGTATTTACCGCTTTCATAAACGTGCAAATGCATGACTACATGCCTTCACTTATTATCTATTGCATAATCTTGCTCGACATCATACTCCACTCGTGCCAAAACAAATCCGATAGCAACGCTTGATGAGTAGCTGCGCCCTTCCTATATTATTACCCCCTAAATTCGGAAAGGCTTATTTGCGGTAAAACTAGTCGATCAGCGGTGCAGTCGACGGTTTCGTGCCTTTCCCCCTTGAGTTGTCCGATCAAGGGTACCGGTCTAAAACCCCATAGAAACCTTACTCTGTTATACTGCTGCATGCATCATGGTCAAACCTAGCCAGGCTAACGTGTCGTCCGCACAATAGCCTTGTCCAAGAGTCCATTGGGTCTCCCTAAACCCAAACGGACATCATCACGTTCTGTGCATTTATTTGGAGAACTAAATTCTCCATGCTAATTGTTGATGTTAAATAGTCGAGTCTGGTGGGGGTAAGGGCCTAACCTTGTTTTCCTTGTAGAAATATGAGTCAGGAAGTCCCCAGATTCGGCATGGTCACCAATATCCACCCGAAATTGCTAAACTGGTGGGAGGACTTACATTCTAGCGACAAAACCCTCGTCAGAAAACATATGGGTAATCTACCATCTCTCCTGGAGGTCCGGCCTAACAACATGATAATAGAGGCTGCTACCTTGTTTTGGGATTGTGAAGGGCCGTGTTCCGCTTCGGGGACATCGAAATGACACCTTTGCTAGAGGAGATAGCAGGACTGGACGGTTTAGTTTGGGAAACCCCGGGTTTGCTAATGCCTGAGAACCGCACATGCAAGGGTTTCTTTAAAATAATGGGTCTGAAGAAGAATGCCGAATTGGTATGCCTAAAGGAATCATACATCCCTTTTGACTACCTATATGAGAGGTACGGTCACAACAAATTATAGCGTACCTACCATGATGAGTTTTCCATCACATCCTTAGGACACATACCCCGCAGGGTATTTGTCTTCATGTTTTGCTTCCTGGGTCTAATCGTGTTTCCAATGAAGAAAGAAAGGATCCATACTAGGCTGGATATGGTAACCAAAACCCTAATGGAGCATTGGCGGGCAGACATTCAACATTGTGCCCACGATTATTGCGGGAATATACTGAGCCTTAGAAAAGTATCAACGAGGAGCGAGACACTTTGAAGGCTGCAATCTACTACTTCAGCTTTGTCTCTTAAAACATCTACAAAAGGGACGGTATCGACAGGAGTTTCAGCGAAGGGCGTGGAATGACCACATCGCTTTCCACCATCCAAAGCGAATGACTTACATTCCCGACATGTTTGCTCAGCCTGAGAATGCCAAAGGATGGGTTGAGCTCCTTGATAATCTGACTGAAGAACAGGTTCAATGGATGTTCGAGTGGTTTCCGATAGAGGAGTTCATCGCCCGGTCCAGAGATGCACCATTCCTGATACTAATTGGCCTAAGAGGAACTTACCCTTACGTCCCTCTCTGAGTTATGAGACAAGCAGGTAGGAAGAAAGTTATACCCATGGTCGATAAGATGAGTCATCTTCAAGCAGACTTCCAAAATGATGATAGTCCTCACAAGTGCCAAGCCCAGCACATGTGGAACTGTAAGATTGTGATGGAGAAAGACACCATTGAGCCAGACCGATACCACGCTAGTTGCGCCCCTTTCTATTCAGGTTGGTTGGAAGACAATTGGGATGGTCTGGGCAAGTCAGGATTCGTTCAAGGCCACAAGATTATATATGAAAAGGCCGAGGCGCAAGTCAAATACAGCCAGTTGCACAAAAGGATCCGTGAATGCGAAAGTGAGCACCGAGAAATACATGAGTCCAACAAGAATCTGATTAAGGAATGGAAAGACATGGATATTAGTACCAACAAAATACTAGGATACTTAGAGCGAGGCATAGTAGAACTGGAGGGAAATTTTCTCAAAAGGGTTGATGACTATCAAAAGGCTGAAGGGACCTAAGGTGGACACCTAGCCAGAGCATACCTGTTGCTGGGACTTCGTGAATTGGGGAAGCTGTTCGAAGGAGCCAAGGATGCCGAGTCTGGGGAAGGTCCTTCTGGGACCAAGTAGATAGGAATTTACTTTTTCTCTTTATGAATGTAATAAGGCCAATGACCATTACTGACCTTTATTTCTTGCTTATTTAGTGTCGTTTTGGGATTCGTCTATTTTTATCAATAAAATGAGACATTTAGCATTCTAAGTTCTCCAAATAAATTTGTCGCTAGGCCTAGCTCGGGCACAAAGAGGTTCCCAACTTAGGACACGCTTTACATTCCCGCACTATGTGTTTAAATACTGCAATACTTTTCCTAATCCTCACTGACTTGGCTACCTTTTGTTTTTGTTTTTGTTTTCCTTCTTTTATTATTCCCCTCCCCAAAGGTTAGTTCGTGCACTCTGGCATCATCATCCTATCTCACAAGAACCAGGGGCCCTCCACCCACTATTCATCCTAGTCCTCCTAAAGGCAAGAACAAAGGCAAGAATAAAATGGAAGATTCAAGCAACATCAGGAAGGAGAACACGGTTGAACGGGTAGAGGCCACTGATGGCCAGGGTATTCGGGTTCCTAATGAGAATATGTCACAGCTTGAGCAAAAGTTATTGAAATTCCAAGAAGAGCTTGATCAGGTTCGAAATCTGGAAAACCTGTCATTTTCCCTCAACATCCCAGACGTCACCCTC
Source organism: Nicotiana undulata (assembly GCA_005239495.1). Lineage (NCBI taxonomy): Eukaryota > Viridiplantae > Streptophyta > Magnoliopsida > Solanales > Solanaceae > Nicotiana > Nicotiana undulata. The sequence goes on along the minus strand of ML273780.1, from coordinate 32,297 downwards.
CCCAACATTCAAAATCCTACACCTCCACAAAATATCCCAAGACAGCAGAATCATCCCGCACCTCACCATCCCGCCACTCTACCAAAAAACAAAACTCTCCCAACGCAATGCAATACCTGCCATACCCCAAATAAGACTCCACTACTTATCCCAGAACCTCAGAACTCCACAAACGACCATATCTACACCCATGCACCAGGCCACCATAACAATCCTATCTATGTGGAGACCGTGCCACACTCCACTCCACCTATCCCATACACACCAGGGTCTGATGAAAAGGATCTGCTTATCCGGAACTTGACCGAGGAACTGAAGAAGTTGACCAGCCGGTTCAAGGCGTTGAGGGAATCAAGGTAGTCGAAGGACTGAACTATGAGGACCTCTGCATACAGCCTGATGTCGAACTGGCTGAGGGGTACAAACCTCCTAAGTTCAAAATGTTTGATGGTACAGGTGATCCAAGGTTCCATCTGAGGACCTATTGTGACAAGCTAGTTGGAGTAAGGAAAAATGAAAGGATCTGTATTAAGCTGTTCATGAGGAGCTTGAAAGGAGATGCATTATCGTGGTACATCAGCCAAGATCCCAAGAAGTGGTCGAACTGGGCAAGCATGGCATCTGACTTCATGGACAGGTTCAGATTTAATATAGAGAACACACCAGATGTGTTCTACATCCAGAATTTGAAGAAGAAGCCCACAGAGACATTTTGCGAGTATGCTACTCGCTGGAGGTCCGAAGCTACTAAAGCCAGACCCGCCTTAGAAGAGGAGAAGATGAAAAATTTCTTTGTCCGGGCTCAGGACCCGCAATACTATGAACGGTTGATGATGATTGAGAACCACAAGTTCTCTGACATTATCAAATTGGGTGAAAGGATTGAAGAAGGTATTAAAAGTGGCATGGTCACAAATTTTGAAGTCTTGCAAGCTACGAATAAGGCTTTACAGTCCGGTGGAGTGTCCAAGAAAAGGGACGTGGGAACCGTGATGGTTGCACAAAGAACCAAATCCCCACTCAAATACCAAACGTACCCATGAGTTTTGAGTTTTGAGAGCTAGAAGGTCAAAACTTCAGTTTAGAAAGCAACTGTGTGAGCACATGAGTTTTGAGAGCCAGAAGGTCTCCTTAAATACTACAATGAAAGACCAGCTGAGGAAATAAGGAAGAAGGCTTCAACCTAACCACAACGACCTAAAGAGGAAATGGTCGTGTAAAAACAGTCTCACAACAACATTGGAAGCACTCCAAAGGAAAGTGGCGCCTACCGTGGCTAATGAGTGGGAAGTAAAATTACAAGTAATATTCGAGGCCATATGAGCTGCACAAAAACTCTGGCATGTGTGGGCACTAAGGTAAGCTAAGTATGGACACAACACGGGGGGCAGAAAGACAAGGAAAAGTAATAGCTTACCTTGAAAGAACTCTAAGATGGAATGAAAGAAATTATACGATCAATGATCCAGAGTTGGTTACGTTATGAACGCCTTTAAGGGCTCGGAGTTTTATACATGTAGCATATACAGCCGTAGAAAATTATTTTATACATTAAAAGAAAGAATTGAGCCCAGGTCATAAACTAAGGTTATATTGTTAAGGGATTGTATCATACATATTCCTCATCGCCCATAAATGGCTAAATAGAATAACTAATAACACGAACCCCAGAGCGGGAGATAATTTAAGCCGACATAAAGGCCGATCAGAAGAAGAAGGAAACTAAAGAGTAATATCAACGAAGTAAATCAACAATTCGGTTATTAGACCTAGAAATTTTAGAAATCGTGATTGAGAATATTGCAGGATTACTCTTAATATCATAGGTGCAAGGAAAATATTACAACAACCATATTCTATAACGGCTTACAATAAAGCCAGTTAGAAGAAGTACTAGACTCATAAGACGTCAGTATGAATATCCCACCAAATTGTGTATGTTCAGAAGTGCAAGTATTATACTAGAGCTTCAAGTTGTGAATGTGAATTATACATATGTGGAAGGGAGGTCATAAAAGATATAGAAGATACGATGCAAGACGTTAAGGCAAGAAAGGTAAAGGGGAACAACATACAAGATACTCAAATGCAGAAGGTCGTGAATAGTCCATACTGCGGATAAAAGGCTAGAAGCGCGGGGATTCAGTATCTAGGAATGATAGCAGCATCGTCAGTGGAATACTTCCCAACCTATGGTTTATAAGTATTGAAAGGTCTAACTAGAGAGTAAAAGAAGAGTTAGAGACGATGTGGTGTCTCGCTTGATGTTCCATAAAATGCATGGGAATTCTTCGCAAGCTAAAATATGATAGAACGATAAGGTTTTCGAAAGACAAGAGTAAGGATAAGGAGAAGGCAAGTGAGACGGTGACGAAAATTGATAATTCCTCGGGATTAAGCTTGTGAAAACAAAGGAGCTGATGGTTCCTCTAAGTTATAGAAAGTTCAACATAGCCTGAATGAACTCAAAGGAGTCTAAGACTAATAAAACCTAAAAGAAATGGAATGTTTCCCTGGTATTCGAACGAGGGTGTGATTGTTATAACCTACCTAGATGTAGTAAAGTCATACGAATGGATATAACCAGGTCTATGAAATACGATATAGCCATATTCGCAAGTTTTACAAAGTACCGAGCGAGGAACTTTAGTACACCTATAGATGCCCCGAGAGGCATCCTATTAAGCCTTGTATATGTTTATAAAGTAAGGCTTAGAGATCGGCTAAAAGCCGAAGGAAAAAGGAGAGAAGAGTCGCACAAGCACACTTACAAGGTCATTATCGTAGATGATGCATGATAGAAGGTAGCAACAGTTACAAAATTGGAAAGAATTCGATCACAAGTCATGGCGCGAGAAACAACTGCCTAAATTGCAAGGGAAGTATTAAGGTATTCACAAGAGCTATAAGTTTTGAAAATGATAACATCAGTCAACATTTGAGGACGAATGTTCCAAAGGGGGGAATGATGTTACACCTTGCAGTATTACATTACGATGATGTTACACTTTGCAGTATTAAATTACGATGTGTTGAACCATGTAGTATTGTACGTTGAATTTATCATAAAGATAATTGACATCAGTTCAAGGACAAGATTATTTGGAGATTATTTCAAACAAGTGATGAGTAAATTCGTGCAGGTGAGAGGGTAACCAAATCAAAGAAAATAAGTTTCGTCGAAATTTTGCAATTTGGGATAAAATACGGTGCGATCTATAATACCCGGTATTTACGGACTAGTACCATACAAGATACCACATGGACATGATAGTAAGGTATGTAAAGTGTATTAAAAGTGAGTATCTTTTTATGTAATTTGAAATAATTCTTAATTTAATAGGTAATTGGTTAATTACTGGGTAGCGAAACATTACCTATTTAATTAGTTAATTAGTGTAATTGGGTAATGTTGGATATTCTCCCACGTGGCAGCCACCCTTTCTTCGATGACTCTTAAACTATTTTGATAAGGTGGCAATATGTAGTGAGTATCATGTAGAAAAATGTTAAAGTATGGCATGTCGTAAGAAACAAAAAATTATGCTTTGGTCACTGTCCCAAGACATCCATTAGTTACGTTGTTTTTGCTTAAGAGGAAGGCCGTATAGTCAATTTCCTAGGCATTCACATAGATCCTACATATTGCAAGGATAAAGATCAAGAGCTTAAAGCTTTACATTTTTTAGACAATGAAGACATGCTGACAATGGTAAAATTTGGAAGAAAAGTCTGTAGAAGTCTTAGTAGTTACAATACTAATGAGAGGTTGGTTTGAAAATAAAATGGTGGTTTAAGAGAGTTTCTCTTTGAAGCTCTTGACCGAGAATGGTTTTGAAACCAATCCCACATGTTTTGGAAATATAATTCACGGATTTTTTCTTACTCAGGTATGTTAAGGCTAAGCCCTTTCTTTTATTTTGGTATGATTCTGTAATTACACGAGTCTGATAACGAGGCATAAAGAAAAATTCATATTCCGGAATTTATTCATATTTTTCTAGTTTTGTACGTTACAATATTCTCCTTATCAGGGCTTATATTCAATTGAGTATTTCCTTCTTCCAGTCAAGAGAGCATAGAGTTTATATGTACAGTACTAAAGTATTTTCATTATCATCGAGCTATAATCGATTGGCATGCCNTATATATATATATATATATATATATATATATATATATATTACCGAGCTTTATAGGTCCAGACATCTATTTTACTTACTATATTGAGAGAGTTGAGTCAGTATCAGCAGGTAAGCATATCTTCATATTATCTTTGACTTCCAGTTGCTTTCACTTATTATATTATCAAATCAGTTTCATCTTTCAGTATATTGCCTTACATACTCAGTACATTATTTCGTACTGATGTCCCTTTTTTGGGGGCACTGCATTTCATGCATGCATGTTCAGACAGACATACGGGTATAGCTCCTCATTAAGTGTTGCCTGAGTTCAGCTTGATCGGTAAGCTCCATTTCGGAGTTGTGGGGTCTAGAGCTTTATGTACATCTTGTGTATATATGTATATATGTTATGAGTAGATCGGGGAGCTGTTCCGATCACAGTATATTCACCAATAGAGGCTTGTAGACATATCCTGTCAGTTAGTGCAGTATGTTGGGCTGGTAGGCCTTTTATGTATACTTTGTTGGTTTTCCAGCCGTAATAGTTATGACGGCCTTGTCGGCCCAGCTTTATATTGATATTTAGTCAGCATTCACAGTTGTCTTGCAATGTGGCCCATGCCCAAAGTATGACATCACATGTTCAGAGTTCCTTAGTNGGATTTTATGCTCTTGAATAAGGAATCAAATTGTTAACTGATAGTTAGTCCTTTGATTGATGTAATAAAAAAGATTTCATACACTTGAATAAGGAAACAAATTTTGAACAGATAGTTAGTCTAATTAAGAAATTGAAGGGGACAAATTTCAGGTAAAGAAAATATCCCCTGGGAGGGAATATAAGATGTTAATAAGAGTAACTAAGGAATTCCATGACCTTCACACTGCCACCTAAAACAGATTTGCTGCTAACAAGTACACGTCGAGCAAAAGTTGGTCTATTTTGTGACGATTCATTTGCATTACAGGCTATTGTATCTCCTATAAAGTTGGCAATAGTTCGATGTAATTACCTTGGCGGGATCGAAATTCCAATATTCAAGAAGATCTTTAAAGTGAGACGCCGGAATATCTTTTAGCCTATTCTTCATTCGAAGCTCGTCATTCTCATATGCTTCAAAGTGCTTTTTCTTTAACTGAATTTTATACTTTCTCCAAGCATTACAAACTGAATCAAAAACCCATTTCTTCACCTTTTCACGAATGTCATATTTTTTCTACAAATTTAATGCAATTAGGTTAGTATAAGAAAATGTGAAATATCATTAACGCATGTTGAACATTCGGATTTTCAAACCTTGACATATTTCCAAATATCATTTTTTTATATCAACTTTCCTCCAATCAAATACATTAAGAGGACAAAAGGTCCATTCATTCCAAATGTGTCGATGAAGCTACTCAACTCTTTCACACCTTCATCAGTATGACCAATAGGTTGATTAAACTCAATTAGCACGATTATTTTACGGTCCTTCCTTTCGTGCGCACTTTGCATTTGAGAATGCCTTATTACTCAACCCATGCAAGGATTTAAGCAAGTACAACCGAACAGTGAAACTCAGTTTACTGAAATTTTCACACCAAATATAACTCTTGTTTTCATTCCTCCAGTAATTTGAAAAATTTCCTTGCATCTTCAGATTGTCTTTCCCCAACTCCTTCCTCATCCCCTGCCTAACCCTCCATATTTCTGAATGTATTATGAAGCACTCCATCATTTTCGTCACGCATATTAGAGACTTCATCATCATTGCTTGGAAGAGGTGTATTTCTCGAGGAAAATCCCTCCCCCTGGAAAACCCATTTGGTATATCCGTCAACAAACCCATGAACAAACAAGTGATCCACCACCACATTTTTATAATTCCAATAGCGATTAATGCACTTTTTGCAAAGGCATAATATTTCATTTACTTGGACGGCTCGTTCAAATACCTTATCAACAAAATTATTCACTCCACCTATATACTCATCCGTTCATCTAAGGAGATTCATCCAACTTTTATCACCATAATCCATGGATATCCTATATAATATATTCAAATCACCAAAATTAGTATTAAGGTAAGCAAGGTACTTTAAATTTTAGTATGACACCAACTATATTCTAGTGCATCTTAACACAGTGGTACGTTAAATTTGAAGGCCGGGCTATTTTCTCCCATGCAGCATTATACTGGGCATATATGATCTTTAAAATTTGCATAAATAAGCTCTTCAGGTCCAAAAGGCAATTAATTTTATGTTCTTAAGATCATAATTTAAACTTGATAAGATCAGAATTTAAACTTGATATATTCATTTTATGTTCTTACAACTGTATTCATTGAACTTTAAAAATTATGGGTCTAGAATTTATTATTGATTCAAATTTAGTGATTCTTCACCTATATATGCAAGTTCAGTGGAAAAACATTGTTGGATTCAGCTGAACTTATGGAACACATATTGCATCCGCCTCTGTTGACAACATATCCTGATGAATATCAAGATACTTGTGCACGTTTTGACATGGCTGGTGTTAAAATGGGAAAGGAGATTATGTTACAAGATCTGAAATAGGTAATGAGGTTTATGGGAACATCCAAAACTTCACCTATGATAAAATAAAGCAGCTGGGGACAGTAGCAGAGTTTATAGTGGATTCCATCTGTACAAACTTCTTTGTGATTTCTAATTTCTTTTTTATGTTGTTTTTTCTGCCTCAAGTACACACAACGAGCATATATTCTAATATTTATCATCGAAACTCAAAGTGATAAATGTATACACAAGTCTAATTTTTAAACCTTCTACAGGGGGGTAAAGAGAAGGAGGATAATAACAAAAGCAACCAGAAAACATATGGTAAATTTGAAGAACCGAGAAACACAATCACACGAGTACCCATTAACTCGAATTACACGTACGAAGTACAAACTTGATGCGAACTAGTAAATAAGTAGAAACTTGATGATAGGGTTTTTTTGAAGGAAAATGAATTTTGAGTAATTGAGCAAACAGAGAGGAATTGAAATGAGAAGTAAAATACTATTCAAGAAAACTTATCGAGGGCGAGCGGTTCGGTAATGGGGCTGACTAGCGAGAGCTGTTGTCTAGAAACTTGCTCATGACTCGTAGAACCTAGCGCTCTGATACAAACTGTCACAACCCAAAAATCACAAGTCATGATGGCACCTAACTTGACCCACTAGGTAAGCCAATTAACAAAAGAAACAAACCAAATAAATATAGAGAAAATTAAATTAGAATTTATCTGAACTTTTACAAATTTACCCAGGAACTGGTAGTAAGAATCATGAACTTCTAGGATTTAGAACTTACAAAGAAAGTATAAATAATTACACGGTCTGTTTCAAAACTACATGAACAGATTAATAATGTCTAAAACTACCATGGACGTGTGGCAGCTTCTATCAAGAATACACGAACGTCTTCAGGGTCATCCCCCAACTTACTCAGCAGCTCCGCTACAATAGTCTACACAGAGTGCGCAGAAGTGCAGTATCAGTACAATCGACCCCATGTACTAGTAAGTATCTTGACTAACCCCGTCGAAGTAGTGACGAGATTTGTAGTTAAAAGATACTTATTAATAAACACTATAATGTAAACTAGCAATGGAACTAAAAGACAGAATAATAGAACAGAGTACACAATGCGACCGTAACAGGTTATAACTGAGTACCAGAAAGAATAATAATTCAATAGTTTCCAACATATCAACCGGACCTTTCCTTAGACCAAAAGCCCATGAACCACAACAATCACCCCATATACTTTCATAGTGTGATAAAGTACTCAAGACATTAGATCTAATGACACGCCAACACCCTTTGTGCATTTATCTCATTCTCACCATATATGCGTAACGCAATACCAACCAAATGATAGAAATACCAACAATAGAAATGACAAGGAAGGGAATATAAAAGCAATAACAATAATTGAGAATGTAAAGAAGAACATCGGTAACAGACTAAGGATAGAGCACAGAGGTAATGACCACAATTAGGAAAAGGGGTTATAATTTCAATTAACGAGTAAGGGCATGAACAACACATCAACAATTGAGATAGAGGTCAAGTACGGGACAATAACAATATATCACACAAAATAAACAATTGCGACAATAACAACTCAAGGTAAAGGAGGAAATGTATACACGGAAAACAGATATCACATCAGAATTCATGTCTCTCATCCTCACCTGCACGGAAACACCCTTCGTGCCATGACCTCATAATATTAAAAGCATAACAATATAAATGAAATGGCACGGCATCACCCTTCTTTCTTTTAGACTCAATAATGTGGCACAACATCACCCTTCGTGCTTTTACTCTCAATAATATGGCACGACATCACCCTTCATGCTTTACACTCTTCCTCACATGATAATGAATATAAACAATGGCACGACATCACCCTTCGTGCTTTACACTCTTCCTCGCATGATATGAACATAAACAATGGTACCACATCACCCTTAATGCTTTACACTCTTCCTTACCAAGCATATGAATATAAATAAAATGGAAAGACATGAAGTATATATAACATCGAGGAGAGTGTTCAACGAATATTCCAAACAAAGTTCTCGATCACTACTTTACCAGCCAACAATGATTCAATGAACCCTCAAAGGCCATACAATTCAAGTACTTCCACAAATCTCACAATTTATTAGCAACACAAGTATGTAATCTAGCATCTGAAAATATCGGTTGTAACAATGTTGTAGTGATCATGCACAGAGATGACCAAACTAGACACATCTATGTATTCCCCAAAATTCTATCAAATTTGATCAAGTTATCTTAGGCTAGATCTTTGTTTCTAACATTTATACTATGTTCTTAATATCTACAAATCAAGCGAGACATAAAGCAAGGAAGTTACGTAATTCTACAAGACACCATTCTAAAATCATCTACCCCCGAGCATGATTAACCCTGGCACATACATATATGCTTGTCACCTCATATATGTATCACCCCCGCATGTAGCAAGCAATGGCAAATAGGAGGAAAAATTCCCTCAACAAATTTAGGCAATACACTTACCTCGATTCGGCTAACTCAACATTCAACTTAGCCTTTTCCTCTACCAATTCGCCTCCGCTCGACTCAATCTAGCCCATGACGACTTGAATACATCACACAATGCAAGGGAAACCCATTTTAATAAATAAAGCTGTGATTGTTATTCAATTTCTAAAAAGTCAACAAAATTCAAACCCTGGGCCCGCCCGGTCAAAACTCGGGTTCAAGGGTAACTCATGACTACCAAGAGCCTCACGAGTCCAAATATGTGTTTTGTTTTCAAATCCGAGTCTTATTCAACTCTCAAAACTCAATTTTTCATTTTTCAAAACTTTGACAAAATATCCAAGTTTTCCCATAGATTTACCATGAATCTGATGTTAAATCTTGTATAAAGTTATGAAATATAGTTAGAAATTAATTAAAGATACTTACCCAATGATTTATATGAACACCTTTTCAGAGAATCGCCTCACCTCGAAGCTAGGGTTCAAAAATATGAAGAATGAAGAAAAAAATCGGAATCCTCAGCACTTAACAGGCTGCGGATATCGCATTTGCGATAGGGGGTTCGCAAATGCGACTCGGCAAATGCGAACAAATTATCGCAAAATCGAATATTGGAATTCCCTGCTGCCTTCGAAAATGCGACCAGAGTGTCGCACATGCGAGCACTCGTCCTCCACAAAAGCGCCCACTAGATCGCATATGCGAACAAGCTCAGCTCAGGCCTTCATCGCAAATGCGATGCTGAGTCCGCAAATGCGAACTCAACAGGCCTCGCAATAGCGGTCATTTCCTCGCAAATGCGAGTCTTTTCCTCAGCATCCCACCTTCGCAATTGCGATAGTCGCATTTGCGACAGAAACATCGCAAATGCGATGACACCAGAACTAGAAATCAAAGATTATGAAAAATTGTTCCGAAATAAATCTCTATCTCATTCGAGCCCTCAGGGCTCTAAACCAAATATGCACACAAGCCTAAAAACATCATACAGACTTGCTCGTGCGATCAAATCGCCAAAATAACACTTAAAACTACGGATTTAGCATTAAAATCAATGAAATTCTCAAGAACTCTTAAAGTTATTATTTTCTCAACCGAAGGTCCGAATCACGTCAAATAAACTCTGTTTCTCACCAAATTTCCCAGACAAGGTTTATATATCATAACGGACCTGTACCGGGCTCCGTAACCAAAATACGGACCCGATACCATCAAATTAAGAATTAAGCAACTTCTTTAAAACCATTTATTTTCTAGACTTCAATTTTAGTCAAAAATTCATCTCAGGTTAGGGATCTCCGAATTCGATTCCGAGCATACGCCTAGATCCCATATTTCACTACGGATCCACCGGGACCGTTGGAACATGGCTCCGGGTCAGTATACTCAAAACATTGTCCAAAGTAAACTAAAATCACTTTTAAATTCCAAAAATTATTATTTTTCCAATTTTTCCACATAAAGGCTTTCTGGAATTACGCCCGAGTAGTGCACACAAATCAAGAAGGGCTAGAATGAGGCTCTAAAGGCTTCGAAACACAGAGTTTGGTTCTAAAACACTATTCGAAGTGAAAATACTCCAAATGACCAGTCGAGTTGTTACATCCTCCACCACTTAAACACTCGTTCGTCCTCGAACGTGCCAGGAGTCTTACCAAAGCTACTAAATCATAGTGTAATCTCACTAAGCACAACCCGAGGGGTGATCCCACGTCACCCTGATCCACATAAACCCACCAACATAACATCATTAGTGATTTCATTTTTCAACCTTAGTCCGAAAACCTAAGAACCCAATCTCAATCATCCAGAATTCATTGCAAGATCCGAACCCCAAACCTACACGCTGCACAAGTATGAACTAGCTGTATAAAATCATGACCATGACCCCAGATGTAATCACACAATTTACCCCATCACTTCAATACTCAAGGTAGAAAATGCCGACCACCATTACTGCCCAAAACAAATCTGGTGTCGATAGAAAACCTAATATCGATTAGAACCTGGTTCAAAACCTTCATGCCCCACCAATGATGAAAGAAACACGCATAACCGCTCAACCACTCATCTAATCAATAAGCCAAGAACTCACTCGCCCAACTAGGGCCATTGCCCAAATCCTCAACAAAATATAGTGTTATTCTTTCAAACCTTCCTTATCCCAATACAATAGCGCGAATCTCAGATCTAGAAACCTCATCTCAACTATTAAGCAAGTGAAGCAGGTAGGGAAATTTTAGCATTTTACTATGAGCTATTCTCAACAAGGTGAAAGCAAAATACATGAAATAGAAATAAGGATTTCATCACTTTACTGTTGCGGCGTGCAACCCGATCCTATCATATCAATCCACATAGGGTACCCCTCGAGCCATAATACTCGGGCTCACTGATCACAGGTGCGTTAACATTAAGCACAACAGAGTGCAAAAAATATATAACTGTGGGGAAAATAATTAGGAACAACCAGTACTGAGAAAGACAAGCATAACTATGGTGCAATAAGCAAATCAACATCACAACAACTATCTCTCCCATAATACCATGAGGTCTCAACCGAATAACAATATGCATGCGAAGAATCATGTAACCCCCACAACCCATTGTAGCTTAAGAGAGAAACATACGACATAAACCAAGGCGCGAATAACATCTACTCCGCTCAATGATATACATGTGATGACAACTGCGCAAAAACAAACAAATCCAGTTCGACTTGGGATACACATTCTCATTAGGCTCAAAAGCAACTCCCAAACCAATCTCCAATCATCCTCAAACATATAATAAACCTTCCAAAAGTCTATGGAAACCATTCCCTAACACCTACCATTAATCACCCTATTTTCTACACTCTTTCAAAACTCGCGATCGATGAATAGTCTGTCAACAAGAACATTCAATCTCTGAGACACACGAATACCAAAAATATTCACACCCAATATCAATACCACTTCCCAAATAACTGACACGTAACTCATACTACATCACCCTTTGGAAATGCACCCATAAATAAAACACAACGCGTCTTCCAACAGGCGCTCCGGCAGAACACATAGTGCCAGCAAAGCCTTAAACACCGGAAATCTTCCGGACCATCAAGAACTCGTATCCTTCCTTTAAAAACTAACTGCAACATTGTACATGCAACCGTTCAATGCCACACGACGCATCGCTTCTAACATGCTAATTCGCAACACTACGAAAGTCTCACAGTCAACTCTAAACCATAAGCATTATAGCTCCCATACCTGTAGAAAACATTAACTCCGACCGTAGTCATAACCATGATAAGTTCTTCGAAACTCAGTAACACATTATCAAGTAATCATAACCAATCACCTCTAACTCAATCGAGTCATGTAGACTACCAACCCGAAAGTAGCTCAATCTGATATGTACGGCTTGAGGGAACTTCATGGGATTTCGAAACCATTTCTTGCATCACTCCAACATTGACATGTAGACTCCTCTTGACAAGGAAACACCGCAGATCCAATTACCATTCTCTACCATTTTCAAGCCCACCCGCAAGTAAATTCAAAAAGCCTTAAAGGCTACAAAGACCCAGAACTCTACAGAATCTTCTCGATAAGTACTCATCTTACTCTGATCTCCAATACACAACTAATACGCATCGAGCAACTCATGCTTCACCAGCATATGACCATTTAAAGAAATAACCAAGCAATATCTCGGTCTGGAAACCGATACGATCCATGACCCTACAATTTGATTGTCATTAGCAATCTCCACCACTTAGCTCAAAGCCATAGAACTCCTCATCAGCAACCCAAAGTACCATATCTTCACAACATGCCTCGATACTGCACGACTATTTAGCTGATTACTTCAAAACTCACGCAATGCTTATCATAGAACACCCCGAAGACTCTAACAAGCGCTTACCCATCATTGCAATAATAAAAAAACTACGCCAAATGATTTGAAATGATATCATATTCACTCCACCAAATAGACACCTTATACGAGACACACAATTCAAACCCATCATGTAGGATATGGCCCACACTTTATACTCAAATCGACACCTTGCCGTGAACTTACCTTAATCACAATAGCCAGGCCACCAACCAATCTTCCCAAATATGTGCTTACCAACCAGACATATGAACTCGCCTCATACCCCAAATGAACGACTAGAAGATTTAACACTGCATCTGCTTCTAAGGCTAGACAACACATTATGATGATAATCAAGCATCCATAGCCCGTCGTAATCTATCTGTAGCATCACCGATCGCCGTCACATAGCGAATACTGAGTGCACAACATCAAACATGAGAGATCGAGAAGAGTCAAAGTAATAGGTTTCAAGTTGAAACAAAGTCGCACGATAAGGTAAGAGGAAAGGGAAATTTTTCTAAATGCCCTGTAGCCTCCCGAAGATAAGTATGAACGTCATCATACCGATCCGCATACTAGAAACTTGCTCATGACTTGTAGATCTTAATGCTCTGATACAAACTATCACAACCCAAAAATCACAGGTCATGATGGCACCTAACTTGACCCGCTAGGTAAGAAAATTAACAAAAAACACAAACAAAATAAACTTAGAGAAAAATAAATTAGAATTTATCTGAACTTTTACAAATTTACCCAAGAGCTGGTAGTACGAATCATGACCTTCAAGGATTTAGGACATACAAAGCAAGTATAAATAATTACACGGTCTGTTTGAAAACTACACGAACAGATTAATAATGTCTAAAACCACCATGTACAAATGGCGGCTTCTATACAGAATACACGAACGTCTTCAGGGTCAGCCCCCAACTTACTCAGCAGCACCGCTCCAATAGTCTGCACAGAATGTGCAGAAGTGTAGTATCAGTACAGCCGACCCCATGTACCGGTATGTATCTCGACTAACCCCATCGAAGTAGTGACGAGATTTGTAGTTAAATGATACTCATTAATAAACACTATAATGTAAACTAGAAATGGAACTAAAGGACAGAATAATAGAATATAGTACACAATACGACTATAACAGGTAATAACAGAGTACCAAAAAGAATCATAATTCAACAGTTTCCAATATATCAACTGGCCCTTTCCTTAGAACGAAAGCCCATGAACCACAACAATCACCCCATATACTTTCATAGTGTGATAAAGTACTCAAGACATCATATCTAACGGCACGACAACACCCTTCATGCATTTATCTTATCCTCACCATATATGCATGACACAATACCAACCAAATGATAGAAATACCGACAATAAGAAATGACAAGGAAGGGAATGTGCAAGAAATAATAATAATCGAGAATGTACAAAAGAACATCAGTAACAAACTAAGCAAAGAGCACAGAGGTAATGACCATAGATAGGAAAAGGGGTTATAATTTCAATTAACTAGCATGATGAAGGCCTAAGTAAAACTATATCAAATAAGAAGGAAACACATGATCTTCACAAGTTAACGAGTAAGGACATGAAAAACACATCACAATTGAGATAGAGGTCAAGTACAGGACAATAATAACATATACCACAAAATAAAAAATTACGATAATAACAACTCAAGGTAAAGGCGGAAATGTATACAGAAAAACAGATATCACATCATAATGCATGTCCATTATCCTCACCTGCATGGAAACACCCTTCGTGCTATGACCTCACAATATTAAAAGCATAACAATATAAATGAATTGTCACGGCATCATTCTTCGTGCTTTTACTCACAATGACATGGAACAACATCACCCTTGTTCCTTTTAATCTCAATAATGTGGCACGACATCACCCTTCGTGCTTTTACTATCAATAATATGGCACAATATCACCCTTCATGCTTTACACTCTTCCTCACATGATAATGAATATAAACAATAGCACAACATCACCCTGCGTGCTTTACACTCTTCCTTGCATGATATGAACATAAACAATAGTATGGCATCACCCTTCGTGCTTTACACTCTTCCTTACCTAGCATATGAATATCAGTAAAATGGCAATACATGAAGTATATATATCATCGAGGAGAGTCTTCAACGAATATTCCTAACAAAGTTCTCAATCACTGCTTTGCCAGCCAACAATGATTTAATTAACCCTCAAGGGCCATATAATTCATGTACTTCATAAATCTCACAATTTATTAGCAACACAAGTATAGAATCCATCATCTCAAAATATCGGTTGTAACAATGTAGTAGTGATCACGCATAGAGATGACCAAACTAGACACATCAATGTATTCCCCAAAATTCTATCAAATTTGATCAAGTTATAATAGGCTAGATCTTTGTTTCTGACATTATATACTACGTTTTTAATATATGCAAATCAAGCGAGGCATGAAGCAAAGAAGTTACGTAATTCTACATGACACAATTCTAACATCATCTACATCCGAGCATGATTAACCCCGGCACATACATATATGCTTGTCACCTCATATATGTATCACCCCAACATGTAGCAAGCAATGGCAAGTAGGAGGAAAAATTCCCTCAACAAAGTTAGGCAAAACATATACCTCGATTCGGCTAACTCAACATTCAACTTAGCCTTTTCCTCTATCAATTCGCCTCCGCTCGACTCAATCTAGCCCATGACGGCTGGAATACATCACACAATGCAAGAGAAAACCATTTAAATTAATAAAGCTGTGATTTTTATTCAATTTCTACAAATTTAACAAAAGTCAAACCCCGAGCCTGCCCTGTCAAAACCCGGGTACAAGGGTAGGTCTTGACTACCCGGAGCCTCGCGAGTCAAAATATATGTTTTGCTTTCAAATCCGAGTCTTATTCGACTTCAAAACTCAAATTTTCATTTTCCAAAACTTTGACAAAATACCAAAGTTTTCCCATAGATTTCCCATGAATTTGAAGTTAAATCTTGTATAAAGTCATGAAATATAGTTGGAAATTGATTAAAGATACTTACCTAATGATTTGGTATGAAAACCTCTTCATAAAATTACCTTACCTCGAAGCTAGGGTTCAAAAATATGAAGAATGAAGCAAAAGCTCGGAATCCTCAGCACTTAACAGGCTACGGATGTCGCATTTGCGACAGGGGGTTCACAAATGCGACTCAGCAAATGCGAACAAATTATTGAAAAATGGAATATTGGAATTCCTTGATGCCTTCGCAAATGCGACCAGAGTGTCACAAATTCGAACACTTGTCCTTTGCAAAAGCGGCCACTAGATCGCAAATGCGAACAGGCTCAGCTCAGGCCTTCATCGTAAATGGGATGCTGAGTCCGCAAATGCGAACTCATCAGGCCTCGCAAAAGCGGTTATTTCCTCGTAAATGTGAGCCTTTTCCTCAGCTGCCCAACCTCGAAAATGTGAGGCTTCTTCGCACTTGCGGTAGTCGCATTTATGCCGGAAACATCGCAAATGCGATGACACCAGAACAAGAAATTAAAGATTATGAAAAATTGGTCCAAAACCAATCCGAATCTCAGCCGAGCCCTAGGGGATCTAAACCAAATATGCACACAAGTCTAAAAATATCATACGGACTTGATCGTGCGATCAAATCGCCAAAATAACACTTAAAACTACAGATTTAACATTAAAATCAATGAAATTCTCAAGAATACTTAAAGTTATTATTTTTCAAACTGAAGGTCCGAATCACGTAAAATAAACTCCGCTTCTCACCAAATTTCACAGACATGGTTTATATATCATATCAGACCTGTACTGGGCTCCGGAACCAAAATACGGACCCGACACCATCAAACTTAAGCATTAAACAAATTCTTTAAAACCATCAATGTTTAGAAATTCAATTTTAGTAAAAAGTTCATTTCTCGGGCTAGGGATCTCGGAATTCGATTTTGGGCATACGCCCAGATCCCATATTTTTCTACGAACCCACCGGAAATGTCGGAACACGGGTCTGGGTTCGGGTCCGTTTACTCAAAACATTGATCAAAGTCATTCCAAAAAAATATTATTTCTTCAATTTTTCCAGATAAAGGCTTTCCGAAATTATGCCCAAACAACGCACGCAAATCGATAAGGGATAGAATGAGGCTCTAAAGGCCTTCAAAACACAGAGTTTCGTTCTAAAATATCAAGCGAAGTGTAGATACTCAAAATGACCAATCGGGTCGTTACAGATTTTGACCTATTTTCAGAGGTTTAAGGGTTGAAAATTTTGTCGAACATGTCGTGGGGAATGAACAGGGACATTAGCAGGGGATTAGAGATATTGTTTCCTTCAAAAACAACTGTAGAAGGCTGAGAAGTTGAAAGATTTACAGTATGCTCCTTAGAAAAATTAATTAAGTAGGAGAGCAAATATGGGAAAAGGGAATAGAGAATCGTAACCATACAATCGTTGTGAGAGAATCGTTGAGTAGATGAAGTATTGAGAAATCGTACGCCTACAAAATTGGTGTGGAGGTGAAGCGGTTTGGGTGTACTTTCATAATGTGAACTAGAAAGGAAGATGACTATTTTCTGAAATCGATATTTGATTGTTGCGAAGATGACGATTTGACTGTTTCTCGACATCATAGAGAAGGTTGTTGGTTCTCGATATCATAGGAAAGGTTGTGATCCAGAAAGGAAGGTGATTGTTTGACTGCTTGCATATTTGCTGAGAAATCGGTGCTGAGAAACGACTAGGCGTTTTGGTGAAGATGAATGGAAGAAAGGGCTTTTTGGTGGTGAAGACCTTGTAATTTCCGATCGATACTGTTGTACCCTAATTTCTAAGGCTTTACATATTTCGTAGTATTTTATTAGGTATAACTAAAAAATAATAATAAAAAATAAAAATCAGATGGTGCGCCCCTTTCATTTTAGCGGGTATAGAAAATTTGAGGGAAAAATAAGGAGGGAATTAATGACCGTAACAATAGATATAACCATTACTATAGATTGATTTTTTTCTATGATTATACAAAACATTGAAATATATCTCTATCGGAACAATTTTAAGACTATTGGAAGGGTTTAGTTGCTAAGTGTCCTAGTAGTTCCAATAATTATTTGTAACGGTTAAAACCGTAACAATAGATCAACTATAGCAACGGTTACTGGTCCGTAGCAATAAAAAATGTTGCCATAGCTTCAATTTCTAGTAGTGTGTTAGATGATCCTGAAACTCACCTTTGACAAGCCCAACATAATATTTGTAGGATTTCACTCAAGATAGCCTTTCCAATCACGAAATTTTGCCTTAATATGATAGAAATATGCTATTTTGAAGTTCATAAGGAAGTCTGAAATTAATGGACGGACTTAGGGACATAACCAGTATTTTCGGAATTGTCGCACTAGAAATTAAGCAATTGCAAAATCTTAGTTTCATCACACGAAACTAATCTGAAACCTCCTGGATACAAATCATATACGTATTTGAATCTTAAAACACGTTGGGAATCTGCACGCGCATTAAAAACATCAAAAAGAGGTCATCTTGAGCAAACATTCTAACTTCGTCAAACACACCTTAATCACACTTGGACATTCCAGATTACAACCAAAATTTGCACATAAGTTCTAATAAACTGAATGAACCTACCTGAGGCTTAAATTCAACGATAGGAGTCTGATAACACCTAAGTCAACTCCCGGTCAAACCTATAAGCTCTCTAATTCTTCAAATTTCCAACTTTTGACAAATTGATCTAAAATATTCTAGGAGCATCCAATTCAAATATGAACATACGCCCAAGTAAAGAACCACCATATAAATCTACTGAAACTATCAAATCTAAATTCCGAGGTTGTTTACACAAAAGTCAAGCATTGATTAACTCTACAAACTTAATGCTTTCAAATTGAGAATCACTATATCAAATCAATCCTGAACCTTGCAAAAATCAAAACCACTATTTATGAAACTCATAATACATATTATGAAGCTACTCATGGTCTCAAAGGACTAAACGGAATGCTAAATCTCGAAACGACCCGTCGGGTCACTACATTCTCCCGCACTAAAACATATGTACGTCCTCGAACGCACCAAGAGTCATTCCAAAGCTGCCAAATTTTAATTCAACATAGACATACCCATGGGTGATCTCTCGTCACCTCAATCCATTTAATCCCATTAACAAAATCCTGACATAATATTCTTCCTTTCAACCCTAGCTTACCATCCTTAGAACCAAATTTCAACTTCTGAAACTCCCTCTACGATCCTATTATGTATTTATGTAATGTGTTAACCTCATCAAACCATAAGTATATTTCCAAAATATAGCCACACGATGTAACACATAACGCTTATACTCAGAGCAAAATTTCCAGACTGCAATAGCTGCTCATTACCAAACTCGATACCTAGAATATACCTCATATCAAATAAAACCTTGTCCCAAAACTTCGCAACACTTCTAATAATGAAAGAAACATGTATAAACTCATAAGCACCCATCAGATCAACAAGTCTTGGAGTTCCCTCACCCGACAAGAAGCATTGTTAAATTACGAGCTAAATAATGACATTATTCTGCAAAAACATACCTTATCCAAATCCGAATACACTAATTCTAGGTCCAACAACCTCATTCGCACAGTAGAAGACGCTCGATTGACATGTCACAACAAATGCCATATGAAACCTCATTTGACGCGGTCCGTGCACCATAAAAGCAATAATCCAAACGTGAAAAAATTGAAAAAAAGGAAACTTATCTCCCAATAACTAACAAAGTATGTAGTATTCCTTCTCAATAGGTATAAGAGCATATATACGCCCAACTCAAATTGTGTATCAAGTAACGATTTAGCAAATAAACTCCACTCGGTCCGAATACCTAAATTTGCCAAACAAAACTGTAGAAATCACATGGTGCACTGACAGTCTAATAAATTTGATAAAATAAGTACAACCTTCAAGATTACATAGAATTCTCCCTGGTCACACATGCATAGTAAATGCTACACTGTGTAACTAAATCACATTTGACATAGAATACGTATCCTCAATAGGATTACCGGTAGGCTTCCAAACTGATTCAAAGCATTCAAAAATAGGTAAATAGTCATGTCCCTAGAAAATATGATCTCTAAACCTCAAGAACACAAGAATCTTCATACTTGATCTCTAACTCATCCACTCGAAAGACTACGACGTCATATATATATATATAAGCACCCCATAATGCATATTTAAGTCAATCTGCCGCGTCAAACAATAAAATCTGAACATCAATGGTTAGTTGTCGTAGACTTACGACAATCCTTAGCCAAATCAATCATAGATCCATTTCCAATGCGTCCTCTACACATACCCTTCTCAGGCGATAAAATATAGTATTATTATTCTCTTAAACATCTTAGACCTCTCATGATATTTCAAGCTCATGGTCGTTCTCCCAAAAATGAACTGCAATCTTACCACACAATGCCAATCTCACACGACTCACTAGAATTTCGCTATCAACTCTAAATCACAAGTAGGATAGTCCTCCTCATAAACACTACATCGACTAAAAACCTACCACTTAATCAATTTAGGAGAGAATCACAATACGCAACAAACATTTCATACCCATCATGAACTATTCAAAACCTATTTGAACATAACCAAGCCATTAGAACTAAACCCCTCTAAATCAACCAAGTCTCACAGGTCACCAAACCCAAATGTACCTCAAACCGAAATGCTCGCCCAACGAGATCTTTAATGAATTTGAAGTTGTTCCTTTGATCTCTCTAATAGTGCAACATAGAATCAGCGATGATACTTAAATATTGCAAGTCGCGGCACCATCAAATGAAAATATCAAATCTTCAACCACATATCGGAATCCAGGAAAACTTTAAGTACCACTTACTGAAACTTAAACCCGTAGAACCTTTTTCGAGGGTCATCCCTTCCGCTCTAATCTCGAATACATATCCAAAACGCCGAATGAATTGTGCTCCATTAGCACATAAATACTTATGAAGCAACCGAATAGATTATATCCACTAAAAATATCAAACCTAATTCATTCCAGAACCTTCATATATTAATAAAGCATATTACATCAATGTATCAAGCAAATTCCTTACTAAAATCATCCTCATGACACCCTTCTCAAATCATAGCTAAATCACAAGCACATTCTAGTCTATGGTTTATAACAGAACATGCCCATATGACCTAATCATCGATAGTAGACTCCCCCACTTAGCTCGAAACCACAAAATACATCATCTGATAACCAACCATACTTCTCGCGCTGTTCTTGAGTTGAATTCCTCACAATCTAATGTAGCACTAGTCATAAGATCTTCCAAATCATCTATTGAGTGCATACTCATCCTCGTGACGGTCGAGCCGACTTTCTAAAGTGCATGGACGTGGTAGTACATGAATCCCATTGGATAGAAGAAAAGTTCTTCGTAGAATCCTCATAGAGATCATACAACCCCAAACCTTCTTGCATGAGATAACCCACACGCTTAACTTTAAATTGATATCTTCCTATGGCCATACCATGGTCACAACTATTATGAAATTAATTTATCTTCTCAAGGCTATACTCATCATCAACATAAAAGAATCCACTAAATTCAATGAATGGGCAACTGAAAGATCCACCAACACCTCCTCCTCTTAAGACTATACAACACATCGAGGCAATAATCAACTATCTGTTACCCTTTGCATACCATGCAAATCCTTCTCGTCAAATCCAAACCATTTAAACATAGTCCTCAAGCATATTGCCATCATGTCTCTCACTAAGACATCAATCCCACCACTAGGGACACAACTGGACATAGGAGTCAAAAATCACATACTCGCACACTTAATATGCCGAGCCCAAGCTACAGCCTAAACCTACCCTTAATTCTGCCATACTGTCCCACTTTCATGACACGGAAAAACATCTAGCACCTTATCCACGGCATCACAAGCTATCGGTGTACCACTGATACTTAGTGCTCCACATCGGATACATATCGATGAGAAAGAAACTTAAGATTTAGGCTTCAAGCCGAAACAAAGTTGCATAATAGAAATAGAAACACGAGAAGTTTCCTAAATTTCCTATAGCCTCTCTAAGAGAAGTATGGACATCATCATTCCGAACCGCAAGACTCTACTAGACACTTGCTCATCACTCGTAGAATATATGAACCTAGAGCTCTAATACCAAATTGTCACGATAAAATATTCCACCTTGTCGTGATGGTACCTAACCCCATCATGCTAGGTAGATAATAAATAAATAAAATAACTCGAATGATTGATCAACAATAATCAAGCACTAAAATGGCGGAAAAATCCATACAACTATCCCAAGGAATGGTAGTACAAGTCATGAGCCACTAATATTTAGATTTAAAATGCTTGTACAAAGAAAATAAAATATTTGTTTGAATATACATAACAGAAGTGCAAATTCTCGTTTACCATGAAAAAGTGGTAGCTTTTATCTGGGATGTCGATACACCATCTATGCTATCCTTCGTCATCCACAATAGTTAAACTCTTAAAACGCAAGGTGTAACAGCATAGTATGAGTAAAACTGATACTATGTACTTAGTAAGTATCTTGACTGACATTGGTGATCCAGTGGTGAGGTTTTTAAGTCAAACTATACTCACTAATATAACATGTGAAGTTCATAAGAAAAATAGCTAGGGAAAAGACGAGTAACAGTAAAAAGATCAATTAAGAGAAGTAGTGAGCATGTTTTTCAAACCTAACAACCAAACCTTCCAACAAACCAAGTCTACGTAGAAGAAATGGTATCAAAAAAAGTAACATAAACCATTACCACAAATCCGAATAAGAGAAGGATTATGTTCAAGATATCAAATCAAATGGCATGGCAACACTCTTCGTGCATTTATCTCATCTTCACCAAGAACGAAAATACCTTTAGTGCGATACTACTCTTTATCACCAAGCATATGTATAACAACACCAAGCATGGTAGAAGACATATAGATTATAGTGACAATAAAGTATAATGCATAGACGTAACAACAACAAGAAAGGTAGAAGACATGCAGATAATAGTTACAACATAGTAGAAGGCATATAGATAGTAACAAGTAAGGTAGAAGGCATATAGATAACAGTAACAACCAAGGTAGAATGCACATATGTAATAGTGACAGAAATGTAGGAGGTACATGAGTAGAAGTAAGAGACAAGATAAAATACACATAGGAGACAGTACAAGACAAGATAAAATGCACATAAGTAATAGTAACAGACAAGTCATTATATACTTAATCAACAAAAACTGACAATGTAGGTGGCATATAGTAAGAACAAAAAATAATGTAAGAGTTAAACAAATAATGTTAACATTCAAGGTAGAATACATATACATGTGTATGAAGGAAAGATAATCACAATACAATGCATGTCTCCAATCCTCACATGCACGAAAAATCCCGTCGTGCCATTATCTCTCATCCTCACATGCATGTAAACACCCGTCGTGCCAATATCACATAAAATCGCACAAAACCACCCATCGTGCCAATATCACATCAAAGCGCACATAAATACCCATCGTGCCAATATCACACTTTCTCACAGCACGACAACAGTAGTGGTGCAATATAACTCATCCTCGTCAAGCATATGTATATCAATACCAAGCAAGCTAAAATGCATAAATACAATCAAGATAAATGATTAAGTATAATACAGCCCATAGGAGACGAACATAACAATCGTACAAAAAGGCAAGCGAACCTTTAAAGATCCATTTAAACAAAATATCACAACAAAGTCTATACATAATACTTAACATGATTAAGGAATCTCAAGTAGCACAAAAATGATTGATATCACTATGTGATCATGATATAAAGTATGCGAATGACAAAATTATGTTCCCATCACATTCATTAAAGATGTCATAAGCTAAAACATACTCTCTAGCACGGATAAATGTACTCTTGTTGTCATACAAATCAAGTAAAAAGGCATAGGTTAATAAGATCAAATATTCCAACAAGGAATCATATTATCTACCCCGAGCACAGATAACCCTAACATATTCATTTACTCCCATCACCACGCATATACATCACCATTGCGTGTAGCAAACAATATCATTTATTAGAAACAATACCTCAAACCAAAGTTAGCTAAGACACTTACCTTATCCAGCTAGTATTCAAAATCAAATCGCATCAAAATCTCTGTATATCCCTCCAATCATGCAAATTCAAACCAAATTGTTATACCACATATTTTCGTACGTAAAAGTACTCCTAAAAATCAAATGATGTAAGCTCGGAAATGAGATTATATTTGAATGTATATAAGTTAATTAAATTATGTTACCTTAGAGGTTACATATATTTAATATCGTTTACAACAAGTACCAAAAGGTTTGGAAGGTTTAAAAGCTATATGAATTGGAGAAAATATGTTTCGCCGAAAGTCGGCTAGCTGGGAATGTTATAACCCGTACTTTTGGGTGAGACTAGGAGTTCTTAATATGATAAGGTGGTTTTATTTTATGGTACTTAAATCATAAAATATTCATATGTTAAGCTTTGAAGTTAAAATGTTGTAAAAAAAGTCAACAAAAGTTATCTCAAGATCGTCCATAATCTTACTGAATTTTGGGTCTACTATCACTGAGCTTTTCTCGCAATATACTTAAATTTACGAGGCGAACTACCCATAAAATTGAATATCTAGCAGTCTAAAAAATAAAGCATTAAACCGCTGTCGATACGACATCGATGTGGAGACATATTTGCGCTTTCACGAGACTACGCAGGTAACTCATATGGGAGCCACTTAGTCGGTGGCCGACCTTCACCTATTTTATCTCGTTTTTGGGATAAGATGTGTTCATTTTTGACCTCCTATGATCATCACACACTCAACACCCTCAAATACAGTTCCCCCAAGGGTTTAAAGAAATTCCAAAAAATAAAATACACCATAACCCAACATCAAAGTTAGCCAAAGGTGAAGAATAACCCATCTATGGTATTGTGATGTGAATAGGGATGATGGTGAGACACATTAAGCTTAGGGTTCGAACTGTATCTACTTTATAATATATGTTTAACATCATGTTGGTTGTGTTTAAGGTTAATTACATGTTGGTTTTTGTGTTGGAGTGAAAGATCATAAGATAGCCGTTGAAAGGGAAAGATATGAATGACTTCTGTTGTTATGCATGTCTATATGTTTATCAAGAGAATTGATGAAAGAAACATATGAAACTTGAGATTGGAAGTGAAGTTTAAGGTGTTTGGGTATCTGTGTACTCTTTTGCAAAGGTTTTGAGCTAGGTTTTGATATAATTTTGTTGGAATATCTTGGATATGTTGTTGTTGATGTTGTTCCTATTGTTTTGGTGCTAGTTTGAGTTGGATGGAAGTGGAATTTTATAAGGTAAATGAAGTCCAATTTTCTGTAAGTGGCCTACTAGCTTGGATGCATGTTTGTAAGTCCTTATATGGAGATAACTACAAGTTTAATTTTCTTAATATAGATTGAAGTCTTCATGAAGATATATGTTAAGCCATCAAGTAAAAGGCAAAGGAATGGTAAGGATAAACCTTTCCTTCATTATAGCATGATCCTGTAACTAATTACATTTGATAATGAGACAACAATATAGCCGTCGGTAGCGACTTATATACATATTCGATCAGTCTGTGCAGTATGTTGGCGTTGTAGGCATGTATGTATATTATTTTAGTTTGTCAGTTTTAGTAGTTATGGTGGCATTACCAGCCCAGCTTTAAACATATGTTCACTTGGAGCTGATCTCCTCTCAGTTTTGTATTTTATTTCACAAATTGTCCTGCATTGTGGCCTTGCCAGCTAAAGTATCACATTAATTGTTTAGAGCCCCTCAGTCTCAGGTTGGTACACTCGGTCAAGTGAGGCGCCGAGTGCCAGTTTTGCCTCCTCAGGTTTAGGGCATGACAAACTTGGTATCCGAGCAGGTATGTCCTAGGGAGTCTACAAGCCATGTCTAGTTGCGTCTTGTTTATAGATATATTGTGCACCATATTATACAAACAATAAGCTATAGGACATTTAGGAGTGTGTTACCCTTCTTTCAAATCCAAATCATGCAATAGAGTTGAGTCGTAAGGGTTTTAGTCAGGACTTATGTTTGCTAATGACACATAGATTCTTGCAATTAAAATATTACAACTAGCCAGAAGGATAATATAGTTGTAGGTAAGGGCATTAGTAGAGAGAGTGTTCTTGACGACATGGCCTAGTTTGAGCCCCTATCAGATGCACAAATTTCCTTCTTAAGACCCTAAGATGGGAATATCTAACAAACCCCGCGAATAGAATTCCAAGGGAATAGTAGGAGCTAAGAGTATATGTTTATATAGGTAAAAGAAACAAGGTGAAGAAGGGTACGATGTACCCAGTTAGTGAAGATTATCTGTTACAATTCTTGTAGAGAAATACAAGCATTCTGAGTTACTTTCAACAGTAACAAAGGTATGTATAATTGGCACACCCATCTCTGTTAGGCTATATGGGAGCTAACCGATATATTTCAAGAGAATGATTGGAGATAAGAATCTAGCTGCGATTAGAGTAACCCATAATGGCTGATGGATTGTTAGCATTACCTGACATTTCCTAAAAATATTACAAAAGTAATAATAGTTCTCTTTGTGAGACACCTAGGTGGTACACTCTAGAATAGTACAATCATATATGAATATTATAATATTTAGAAAAATCAGAAGATAGGCACTAAAATCCTAGAAGGGATAAATATTTACCCTAGTATGACACATGACCCTGGAAAAGAGAGAATGTTAGGCGACCCGAAGAGTTGTGTAACGACCCGGCCGGTCGTTCCATGAGATTAGCCCTGTTTTCCCCATTTTTGCTTTATTTTGGGTTGTTTAGCTCATTTATGCTGTGTTGGGTCGAATGACTCGGGTTCAGAATGATTGTGGAGAGAGATGAGACACTTAGTCTCTTAAGATGGTTTAATAGTTTGAAAAGTCAACATGAAGTTTACTTATGGGTAAATGATCTTGGAATGTGGTTTTCATGGCTCGGATAGCTTCTTTAGGTAATTTGGGACTTAGGAGTGTGATCAAAATGTTGTTCGGAGGTCAGGAGTAGAATTAGGCTTGAATTGGCAAAATTGGGTTTTTGGCGATTTCCGGTCGGTAGTGGAAAATTAGCTATCGGGGTCGGAATAGAACTCCAAAAGATGGAATAGTTCAGTAGAGTAATTTTGGATATGTGTGCAAGTTTTCAGGTCATTCGGACGTGGTTTGGTTGGTTTCGGCATCGTTGGCGAATTTGGGAAGTTTAGAAATCCTTAGTCTTGAATTATGGATTAATTTGGTGTTTTGATGTTATTGTGAGTGTTTCGAGGGTTCGACTAAGTTCGGGTAATGTTATATGAGGTATTGGTATTTTTGGTTGAGGCCCCGAGGGGCTCGAGATGATTTCGGATGGCCGTCGGCGAGTTTGAAAGTTGGAAAAGGTTGCTGGTGCATTTTGCTCTGGTGTTCTGCAGATGCGAAAGAGTGACCGCAAGTGCGTGTTGGCAATCACAGGTGCGGAAAGGGGTCGGCTGGGGAGGAATCGCAGATGCAGAAGTTTAGCCGCACCTGCGAGCCCGCATGTGCGGTAGGTAGAACGCAGGTGCGAAAACTTGGGCCTTAAGTGAGAATCGCAGGTGCGCACCTGGGGCCGTAGGTGCATGTCCGCAGGTGAGAGGAAAGGCCCGCAGATGCGGCCAGCGCTGGGAAAAACCTTTAAATAAATGCCTTCGCGAAATTTGGTCATATTTTCCACCATTTGTGTTCGGACTTTGAGCGTTTTGAGAGGAATTGAAGAGGGATTCGAGGGTTAACACCTAGAGGTAATGTTTTTGAACTAAATACTCGATTCGATGATGATTTCTAACTTATTAGACAAGAAATTTATGGGGATTAAGGGTTAAAATACGGGGATTAGGGCTTGAAATTGGAGACTTCGATTTGAGGATTTAGGGGCCGTTTGTTGTCGGATTTGGATGTATTTGGTATGTATGGACTCGTGAGAGTGTAAGGATTCTAGTTTTCAGGATTTTTATCGGATTTCGAGACGTGGTTAGGGGGTCGGATTTGGCCAATTTCGGGATTTTTTGTGTAAATTGATTGTTTTCGCATGGGTTTTATTCATTTCTCATGTATTGATATTATGGTACTGACTTTGGTTAGGTTCGAAGCGATTGGAGGCTGAGTCTAGAGGCAAAGACATTGTGAACTAGGATTTTTGCCCAGTTTGAGGTAAGTAACGCTTCCAAACTTGGTTCTGAGGGTTCAAAACCCCGAATTACGTGTTATGTGATCAGAAATGGGTGACGCACATGCCAAGTGACGATCATGCGGGCGTGCACCGTGAGATTTGTGACCTGGTTTATTCCATGGCACCATTTAGTAGTTCTTTATGGATTGTTATATGTGCTTCTATCAATGTGGTTAATGTAAAGATGCTAGAAATCATGCTAAGTACTATGTTAGGGTTTCACCCCGATATTGTTAAGACCCTAGTGATCATTTATTGCTGTCATCTCATGTGTTTCATAGATATTATATACTAAGTCTTGTATAGCATATCATATCATGTCTCAGTCTGGGTAATTCTTGATTTTACACCTTATATCATTGATTCAGTGTAGTTCATGCTTTGTGAGGCCATGTGAGCGAGACTGGAGAGTGATGACTGAGTGAGACCGAGAGCCTGATATTAAGTGACAGATATGGGATCGGGCTGCATGCCACATCATGTTATAGTGATTATTGCTGGATCTGGCTTATGATAGCGCTTGGGCTGTAGGAGCCCCTCCGGAGTCTGTAACACACCCCTAGTGAGCGTAGTGATGATATCGAGGGATGGATCTTCGCTGGACATGGATCTTGTCCGAGTGTTTGTATCTGGAGATGGATCTTCTCCGTAGGGGCTGGATTGTCCT
This sequence comes from Nicotiana undulata, assembly GCA_005239495.1. Classification (NCBI taxonomy): domain Eukaryota; kingdom Viridiplantae; phylum Streptophyta; class Magnoliopsida; order Solanales; family Solanaceae; genus Nicotiana; species Nicotiana undulata. The sequence goes on along the minus strand of ML273780.1, from coordinate 3,200 downwards.
TCCTCAGTATTTAGTGGCTACTATCACGTGTGCGTATATATTGTGGGATGGAACTTCCCTAGGCCATGAGAGCCATATACAGTACTGGGTGGACTTGCATGTGAGAGTGGGATCAATATGTGCATTTTCATACAGCTGATACATTGGCATGTAGAGTATACTGAGTTATATATGATTTACTGTTCGAAACTGAACTTATCCTGTATTTTTATCTGTTAGATAATTGTGAACATGCCTAGATATTTGTACATTGTTTCTTGTTATATCTACTGAGGTTTAGTTCGTCACTACCTCTCATCCCATAGTTTGGGTCCGTTACTTACTGAGTTGGTGTACTCACGTTACCCCCTGTACCTTGTGTGCAGATCCAGGTACATCGGGACCCAATAGTGATTGTTGATCTGTTGATTGAGTTTGAGTTGGAATCTTCGAGGTAGTAGCTGGCGATCGCAACCTCGTTTTCTCCTTCCTTATCTCCCTTTCGTACTTTATTATTTCAGACAGTATTATGTCAGTTTTGTATCTCGACATTGTAGTTATAGTAACTCATGACTCGGTGGAACCAGTGCTGGGATTATTTTTTGTGTCTTAATGATTTTTCGACTTTTAAATTTTTTATGAATGAGACCTTAGCTATAAATACAGTGATTTTTCTTGAAAGGAATTTGAATTAATTTAAGTGTGTGACTTGCCTGATTCCACGATAGGCACCATCACGACTGGGCATTTTGGGATCGTGACTAGTTGGTATCAGAGCCTAGGTTACATAAGTCCCACGAGTCATGAGCAGGTTTAGTAGAGTCTTGCGGATTGGTACGGAGACATCTGTACTTATCTTCAAGAGGCTGCAGAACCTTTAGGAAAAATCTCACATTCTTGAATTCAATCGTGTGAATTTGTTAATTTTGGAAGCTAAACTTTTGTTGTTTCATTCTCCCACAGAAGATGAGGACACGCGGGACCAGACAGGGCGATCAGCCACCAGTGGGACCCACGAGGGGTCGAGGTCGTGGTATAGGTAGAGGCGCAACCCGCACAGCTGCGGGGCGGTACCTATAGACCCGCCTGTTGCTCTAGATCAGGCTCCAGCTACAGATGTCCCAGTAAGACTGACCCAGCCACAGACCGTGCCTATTGTTATTCCGGGTCTTCAGGAGACCTTGGCCTAGATTCTGACCCAGACAGTCAATGTTTCTACTACAGCCGCTAATTCTCAAGCCGGAGGAGGCACTCAGACTCTTGCTGCCCCGTACACCTGAGCAGGTCATTTAGGGACTCCAGACACCGGGGGCAGCTGCTGCCCAGCCGGTTGCACCAACTCAAGTTTTTGTGGTTCCAGTTATGGATGACGATGAGCTGCGTAGGTTGGAGAGATTTGGTAGACTTCAGCCTCTGACATTCAGTGGTGCTGAGGGCGAGGATGCCCAGGGTTTCTTAGACAAGTGTTAGAGGATGCTTCATACTGCAGGGATATTCGAGACCGGTGGGGTCTCGTTTACTACTTTCCAGTTTTCAAGAGTTGCATTTACTTGGTGGGAGTCTTATGAGAAGCGTAGGCCCGTTGGTGCAGCGTCCCTTACTTGGCAGCAATTTTCCACTCTCTTCTTAGAGAAGTATGTTTCACAGTCACGTAGAGAAGAGTTGCGTAGGCAGTTCAAGAAGTTGCGTCAGAATGAGTTGACTGTGATGCAGTATGAGATGAGGTTTTTAGAGCTAGCCCGTCATGATACAGAGTTAGTCCCTATTAAGCGAGAGAGAGGATCAGGAGGTTCATGGATGGCCTAACTTATCAACTCCGTATTTTGATGACCAGAAAGAGGGTATCGGGTGATACGTTTGAGCAGGTTATTGATATTGCCCGGGATATTGAATCAGTTCGCCGCCAGGAGGGAGAGGAGAGGGAGGACAAGAGGCCTCAAGGATCTGGTAGTTTTAGTTGTGCTCAGTCGAGGGGTTAGTTTCAGCATAGCCGAGGCTGCCCATTTAGGCTTCCTCAGTTAGATGACCTAGTTTATAGCGGTGCATCATCGGGACATGGTCCCCATAGTTCTCATCCAGACCGCTCTTCATTCACTGATCTTCCAGCACAGAGTTCGTCTCGAGCACCATCGGTTTAGGTTTCCTCTGTGCATGGTTCTTCTAGTGGTTATCCTGGTGCTAGGGGTTCCCTTCGGTCCCCAGTGTCATTTGTCGAGAGGGGTTGTATTCAGTGTGGGGATCCGGGTCATATTAAGAGGTTTTGTCCCTGTCTTTCAGGAGGGTCATCCTAGCAGAGGAGTCAACCGTCAATTTCGGCACCAGTTACTTTATCACCCGCCCAGCCAGTGAGGGGTGGGGGTCAGACAACTAGAGGTCGTACTAGAGGGGGAGGTCGATCGGGTGGTGGCCATTCTCGTGTTTATGTACTTCCAGCTAGGCCAAATGCTATGGCCTCAGATGCAGTAATTACAGGTATTGTTTCAGTTTGTCAGCGAGATGCTTCGGTCTTATTTGATCCTGGTTCCACGTATTCCTATGTTTCATCATATTTTTCCCATTTTCTAGATATGCCCTGTGAGTCCTTAGTTATATTTGTTCATGTGTCGACTCCAGTGGGTGATACTAATATTGGGGACCGTGTGTATCGGTCATGTGTGATATCTATTGGGGGTCTGGAGACCCGAGTGGATATGTTATTGATTAGCATGGTTGAATTTGATGTGATATTGGGCATGGATTGGCTATCTTCGTGTCATGTTGTTCTAGATTGTCACGCTAAAATCGTGACCTTGGCGATGCCAGGATTTTCGAGGGTTGAGTGGAGAGGTTATATTGATTATGTGCCTAGTTGTGTGTTTATTATTCGTCGCACTAGGGGACATGCCGCGCTGACCGAGTGATATTATATATGCACGAGGGGACATTCAGTGCCGAGTGATTGTGAGTATATGCACGAGGGGACATTCTGTGCTAAGTGTTATTATATATGCACGAGGGGACATTCCGTGCCGAGTGATTGTGAGGTTATGCACGAGGGGACATTCCGTGCCGAGTGTTATTATATATGCACGAGGGGACATTCCGTGCCGAGTGACTGTGAGGTTACGCATGAGGGGACATGCCGTGCCTTTTCTGTTCATTATATGTTTGAGAAGCTATATTTCTACCTTGTCTTTACGTTTCATTTATTACCCTGTACTGCTGTGCTAGCATACTGTTAC